>QNQO01001695.1:0-226780 GCA_003290165.1 Berberis thunbergii
GCCATCCATTAAAAAGAAATTTAAGGACAAGTTATGCCATCATGTAGGGCATTTCTTTTGAACCTTTCTACTCAGTCTGGTCCATATGCCTGGTTAGTGTCTACGAGGGTGTTCAACACGTGAGTGTCAACTCTATTCATTTCTTCATAGATTTGGAATAGAGTTGGCATTTCCGTGCTAGACACCCTCTCCGAACATAAGGACTAGGCTGAGTAAAAAAATTTCTTTTTTGTATGGCATCATTAGGATCTTCCTATTTATTTCAAACTCATTATTTAATACAACAACCAACCATCCATTATTTGTTTAACAGAGGATCAGAACGTGAGACCAGCATGATAACTATCATCTAACAATAATGGTAGTCTATCTACAAAACCATCACTAATCACTGTTGTCGTCGATGAAGTCAGTGTGTGTATGTGTCTGTATCGTGTACCTCCTTCACTGGTCAACGCCAACCCACACATTTACGCAAACAACCAAAACCAAGAAGAAGAAAAAAATATGGATCAATCTCATTGTCCACTTCACCACCACCACCACCATCACCTTTCCAATCCTTATTTTTCTTCATCAATCTCTTCTGCATGGGTTCCACCACCACCTTCATCTTCTTCACCACCATCCTCACAACCTGCCTTCCATTCCTGGCCTTCTCTGGCCGCCTAGCTAAGCAGTTCATCACCCCAAACTTCACTGCATCGAACTTTATGTTTGTTGATAACAACGGTGCATTTCTAGCTTCTCTAAATGGTACCTTTAAGGTTGCTATCATCAACCCGGGCGTGCAACAACCCAACTTCTACTTTTCTGTTCTTCATGCTGCATCCAACCAGATCATATGGTCAGCCAACCCCAATACCACCATGTCCATTTCTGATAAGTTCAGCTTGACAGCCAGTGGTATTACCATAACTAGTGATGCCACTGGGGCTGTCATTTGGTCAACGCCGCTGTTCAACAGAACTGTGAGGGCGTTGACACTTGAAGAGACCGGAAACTTGATCTTACTCGATCAGGCTAATCGGTCTCTTTGGGAAACATTCAGTTTTCCTACTGACACAGTAGTGTCAGGACAACGGTTTCCTGTAGGGAAACTGCTGTCCAGAGCTGTGACGCAGAATAACCTGTCTACTGGTAGTTACCAGTTCATGGTTACAGACCGCGATGCAGTGCTCCAGTGGAATGGACTAACCTACTGGAGACTCTCCATGGAAGCATTGTCAGTCCAAGTTTCCAATCCTCCAGTTGTGTATATGGCAGTTAATACCACCGGTTTGTATCTGGTTGGCTTGTCAAGGGTGGTGGTTCAGGTGATGATGCCCCAATCGAATGATTTCCGAATTGCACAGCTCGAAGCGAGTGGTCGTTTTAGTGTTAAAACATACGCTAGTGGCCAATGGACTACACAGTTTTCATGGCCTAGTGATGATTGTGCAATCCCAGACTTATGTGGTACTAATGGATTATGCACAACTGGAACGTGTTCCTGTCCCTCAGGTTTTCGATACAAACCGGATGAGCCAGAAGTTGCATTCTAGCTACCAATACTGAGCTTCTGCCTTCTGGTTGTGGTTCTAATGTTACAAGGCCTAATTCAACATTGATTGCATACACGAAACTTGGTCCCAACATTGATTACTTTGCAAATGAGTTCTCCAATCCTTCAGGTCAGTACAGCAATTCATCTGGTTGTGAGAATTCATGTACCGCGGATTGTTCTTGTTTGGGCTATTTCTATAGTCAATCTTCTAGAGCTTGTTTTCTGCTTCAAAACCAGGTGGCTTCCTTTGTGGTCAAAACTACAGATCTGAATGATAGATTGGGGCACATTAAGACAATTTTGTTGCCAAAGGGAAGTACCGTAGATGAAAACCAAACACGACAGAATGCAGGTCTTTCTGTTGCAGCTTTGGCTCTTATACCATCTACTATCTTGTTCTTGTTGATTACACTTATGGTTATTGGATTTCTCTGGGTGAGAAAACGGAGAGTTTTGAGAAAAAAGATGGTAAAATTAGGCCGACCCAACTCGAACTCTTCGAATGATCTTGATGCATTGTCCATTCCAGGCTTACCAATGAGATTTGATTATGAAGAACTTGAAGCTGCGACAGACAATTTCAGGAATAAGATTGGTTCAGGTGGATTTGGAGCTGTTTATAAAGGCACTCTTTCTGATAAGTCCATGGTGGCAGTGAAGAAGATTAACAATTTGGGTAACCAAGGGAAGAAAGAATTCTGTACTGAAATCGCGATTATTGGCAATATTCATCATGTTAACCTGGTGAAATTGAGAGGGTTTTGCGCACAAGGGAAACAACGGTTGCTTGTTTACGAGTACATGAACCGCAGTTCATTGGACAGACCACTTTTCGGTTCAGGGCCAGTGTTAGAATGGCAAGAGAGGGTTGATATTGCACTTGGAACAGCGCGTGGATTGGCTTACTTACACAATGGTTGTGAACACAAAATCATTCATTGTGACATAAAGCCCGAGAACATTCTCTTGCATGACCATTCTCAAGTGAAGATCTCAGACTTTGGGCTATCGAAACTACTAAGTCCAGAGCAGTCTAGCCATTTCACAACAATGAGAGGAACGCGCGGATATCTTGCACCAGAGTGGTTAACTAGCTCTGCCATTTCTGATAAGACCGATGTTTATAGCTATGGAATGGTACTTCTAGAGATTATCAGTGGAAGGAAGAATTGTTCAATGAAGACACGAAGTGATAGCGTGGATGAAGACAGCAGTGGGGGTGCTGGACATGGTGATAGGTCATCATCTTCTTCAGGGACAGCACCTGTTTACTTCCCACTATTTGCATTGGAAATGCACGGGGAAGGGAGGTACTTAGAGCTAGCAGACCCAAGACTTGAGGGGAGAGTATCAAATGACGAGGTGGAGAAGCTTGTACGTATAGCGCTATGTTGTGTCCATGAGGAACCATTGTTGAGGCCAACCATGGGTGCTGTGGTGGGCATGTTGGAAGGTGGAACACCATTGAGGACGCCAAGAACAGAAGCATTGAACTTCTTGAGATTTTACGGGAGAAGATTCACTGAAGCCTCAGTTATTGAAGGGTCTAATCCTCAGAATCCACTAGTGTACCTACAGGCAAATGCATCACTTGCAAGTACTACTACTTCACAAAGCTCCCTTTCTTACATTTCGTCGCAGCAGGTCTCTGGCCCAAGATAACACTGAAGTAGAATCAGTATCCGCACTGCACGAATGAATGCTCGCTTAGTCACTTCTTGATGGGAAAATGAATAAATATAGAATTCCTTACGCTTATATTCTTTTTGTCTAGGTTTTCTCTCTGTGGTTATATAATCTGAGAAGTGCTTGTTTTTCCACTCCATATGGTGTGAGTTTTTGGTAATGTAAAGAAAACTATGATGGACTTTTCTATAGATTGTGAGTATTGCATTCTTCATTATGTTGCAATTTAGTTCTACTAAACCCGAGATCATGTATTTCAATGCAATGAGAAAAACAAATACAACTATAACAAATGAAATCAAGTTGGTGAGACTTGTGCTGGATAATATCACAAGTCCATAGTTCTATAGATTTTGAGATCAATTGTTCGTCCTTCAAACTTGTGGTTTAGCTCGACTGCACACCACATAACTTATGCGCAACTCACAGCATAGGGTTCGCTTCGCTTGCTAAAATACATTTTGCAAGTTTATTTATATCAAGACTCACCTTGGGCCAATAACATTTGCACCAATTTTGCTTGGGGAAGCTAAAGAACACACAAATCATGACTTCACTTTCACCTCACACTACTTTACTCAAACTTCAAAAAACCAAATCTCCTCCTCAGACCCAACAACTACACCTCACACAACACCACTCAATCAACTAAAACCTCTTCCATTTCCCTCCAACTAAAACCCCACTCCAAAAACACACGCCTTCATTCAGGTATTTCATCGAACAATTGGCATATCCCATCAAAACCCTTGTTTTTCTCCCCACAAACCATTCTGCTCTTCATCTACGCCGTAGTTTTCCTATTTCTTCGCCTTCTCTTCTCTGTACTTCCCCATGATTTCCCTCAGAGGTGGCATAACCTTATTGAATTCTCCGTTGAGCCGGAAGTTCGGGCACAAGAGTATCCTTCATATTTGATGAAAGCCATTCTAGTGTATGAAGATCGTCGGTTCTACCGGCATTGTGGAATTGACCTTGTTGGATTTGTTTGTGCCGTGTTGTTGTTCCCCAATGGTGGTGGTGCAGTACCATCGCTGAGCAGGTGATCACATCATTTATATATATATATATATATATATATATATATATATATATATATATATATATTTTTTATTTATTTATTTATTTTATTTGCTAGAATTGAATTTTGGTTGCAATAATCAATGAATACCCATTAAGTTTTTTGGAAATGAATTTATGATTGTTGTATCGAGTTTTTGTCATGAACTAACCAATTTTTCTAAAAGTTAGAGCTGTTCAGGAGGAAAAGGTTTAAGACTAAGATCTTGACATTGCCCCATACTTTCAAAGTCGACGTCCCGGTCGGCCTACTCTATCAATCAGTATTCAACAACTATGCACTAGGCTCATATATAATGCTAAATTATTTTATACCAATTATCATTAATCATCAATTCTCCCAAAAGTTCGAGCTGCCTAGAAAGGGAAAGTTCAAAATTAGGATCGTGACAATTTTATGATCGAAATAACCCCAAGATTGGTATTGTTATTTCTTTTATTAACTGAAAGGAATTTTACTAGATTTAACTAATCCAAGATTGGTATTGTTATTTTACTAATCCAATAATTGTATCATCTACCAACCCATAAAACTAATATTAAAGTTTATATAGTTACATACACTAGCTAATACTAATTTCAAATGAAGTTGATACTCAATTTTGTTTTGTATCATTTAAAAACTATAGCTAATTTCAAACATTTTTCAAATTAAAAAAAAATTTTGATAGTACACATCCAAAATTTTCATAAACTACTACAATTCAAATCTCAGAAGTACGAATAGCAAAACATGGAAAATAATGTGCCAACAGAAGTTATATGAAAGAATGTATGTGCTCTTATTGAGTCATCAATGTAATCGAATGAAACATGTACAAGAATGGACAATAATCTCTAAATCCAAAAAAAAAAAAAACGAACTAGCTTGGTACATTTTGTTTATGCTGGCTACATACTCGCAATCTTGTATGATACTAGCAAGTTAATACCTAATTAATGTTTCAAAATATCGAAAGTGAAACTGCCATTAATGAGCAAATAAAGGCGATGATCCAGTGAGAAAACACGTTGATCCAGTGAGAATAGCAAGCTGATCCAGTGAGAAAGCACGTTGATCTAGTGATGAGAAAGTAAGCTAATCTAGTGAGAAGAGCAACAACAAGAGCAAGAAGAAAAGTAGCAGTAGCAGTAACAGCATCAACAACAACATCAAGAGCAAAAGCATCCCAAAAAGTTAGTCTCTGGCTTCACCTTCTTCAATCCTGATAAAAAATTTGAATGGATTTAGATATAGGAAATTGTAATATTAATATCAGACAGTGTAATATTAATATTTGGCTTCACCTTCAGACACTGTGTAATATTAATATTAGACAGTGCAATAAGATTCCACTTCTTGTATGTTTGCTTACCCTTGAAAGTCTTTTGCTTATGTAAGGTCCTGTACTGATCTGATGTTATTCCATCAGTACTTAACACAAACATAAGCTCTAGAGTGTAGAAGCCACCTTGTAGACTATCCGTGTAGTGGCTGACATTTAAAAGGGCCACCTGAGTGTTTGTAGGCATCAACACTTACATATGCTTTTACGAGATAGTGGATTTCTGTTTTTCATTGAACATAAAATGCATACACGCAAAAAAAAACTCAAAAGTTAAATTGAATGGAATAAATATTAATATCTGGTTTCACCTTCAGACAGTGTAATATCAGACAATGTGATAGTGTAATATCAGTCACTTAAGTAGGAATAAGACTGAAGTAGTCTTCATCACCATTGCTCAAATTCAATGAATGTCCCAACAGGTATATATGTTGTTCACACAAGTTACTCCATCGTATTTTAATCAATAGAAGAATATATTGGTATAACTAGGACTTAATAAACAATGTGCTGATGAGAGCAAAAAATGGTAAAAGCAAACATGAGCTACTAATCTATAGATATTTGACAAGTGCCTTCAACCACACTACAAAGCCACCCTCGCCAATGTCTCGAAAACAGGTTGCACTACCTTGTTTCTCCAAGTATAAAGCAGCATTGTAATTTACTATCTCATCCAGCATCACTTTCTCTTCCAGCTCATCAACTTATCTCATCCAGCATCACTTTCTCTTCCAGCTCATCAACTTCGTGTCCATGACAAAGTTCACGATGTTTGTCTAAGACCACTCGCCCCTTGACAACTACTTCACGCTCCAAACTTAGTAATTCACAACTAACTTCGGCGCTTTTGGAACGTATAGTTATAGCAGAGTTGGATGTAGAACCAACATTTTTAATGTTTCCTTGGGTCATGAGTGGAGCCATCCCCATGTATCCATTCAATAAAGCCTGTAATATACATAGCAGATAACTATAAATTTTCAATCCATCAATTACATGAATGCCATGAGACATCAGTCATGACAATCAAAACTCAATAGAGAATCAATGCAAAGAGTGTGAGGAATATAAAAATCACATGAAATAGAGTCTTACCATCATTTCTTGCATTTGTGCTGTCATAGTGACCATATGAGATTTCATAGAGGTCATTCGAGAGGCAAGACCACTATTTTCAATCTCAAGTGATAAAACCTTCGGTAATGCAGGAAGTGAAGCTTCAATTTGCGTTCTTGATGCAAGAGAGCCAATACACGAACATGTCTCCTAGTGTCTTTACCAAACACCTTCCCTAAGGGATCATCTTCTAATGAACAACCAATGTTCTCACTCTCATATAATTGAATGCTTTTCACTTGTTCCTATATTTTTTCATAACCAGAAACATTTATGAAAATTTCTTGTGTAGCAATTGAACATCATTAATAATTTATCTAAAAGAAACTTGTCTGCAACAAATAGCAGTAGTTGTTCATGAATCACGAAAGCCTAAATTTACACTTCAAGCTTTAAACCCGTAGAAACAAAATCAGATTGCAAAATAACTCATTATCATTTCAACAACCACATATACTTAGGATTAAATGACCAACTTATTTACTTGGACACCAACATTTCTCAATACACCCTTTTTTCCGGGGCATAGAAATATCAGATTGCAAAATGCAATATGGTAAATATGCAGCTTAAGGCATCCAATACTTTTGTTTTCTCATCTGGCAAACAAAAGAATCCAACAATTAAACCACTACCTGAAAAGGCCAAACCAATCCAAAATTATATAACTTTGTTACATTGTATGCCAAAACTAATGGAATAAGTCACATGCTTCCATCTATCACTCTAGTGTCCAACTAGGGAGTGACAATGAACTAAACAAAATATATCCTTCATATGAATGTAAGTGCATTCAATGCCCCAACAATAACAATTAAGGGTGTGTTTAGTTGCATGGAATTCTATGTCATGGAAATTTATGAGGAGATTCATATATTTTAGGCTAAATTGATGTATCACTCCACATCCACCATTTGGTTTTGTGATCAATGATGGAAATGAAAGTTTCATGAACATGTGAATCACATGCCTTGAGGGGACCAAAGAGTGGGATTCTCATGTTCATGCGACTTCCATTCCCACCATTGATCACAAAATCAAATGGTGGTCAAATAGTAGATGTAGAGTGATATATCAATTTAGCCTAAAATGTAGGGATCCCCTCATGGATTTCCATGACATAGGATTCCATGCAACCAAACACACCCTAAATTCTGTCATTTTGGAGGCTTTGAATTATTTTTATTTGTATCTTGTTGTGGATATATGTGTCGTTGCCATTGTGGGTAGCAAATCTGGTATGCATGAGTACCACCACACGAGCAAAAGTGGATTTGAGGATTCGGTCCATGAGGATAGAGGAAGGAGAAATAAGTGCTCGAAAGAAGGAGAACTTCAGCCCATTGGCCTGACTGTGATTCGGCCCATGGGCTCGGTCGAAGAGGATGTGTGAAGGAAAGTGGATCTCAAGATAAATAAGTAGGATTTCATCATCGCTATGAAGCTATGGAGCAAGAAAAGTCTCCATTAGGATATTTATTGTGTAAGAACTTGTTCCTCGTAAGATAAAAGTAATTATTATGGAAGAGATAACTTAGTAGTGAAGATTGGACTATATAAGGAAAATGCTACATTTATTGTAAGGGTTAGAAAATCAATGTATTGAGAAAGTGTAAACTCTGCAAAAGCGAGAGATGTAATTGAGAGTCTTGAATATACCTCACAATTGACGTTGTCCATGATATTTGCAATTACTTCTTTTGATTTTTAAGTGGTTATGCCTCCAAGATCTACAGCCTTTGGGGCATCTGCGCATCTTACGCAGTGCAGTGAAGCAGCTAAGGTCAGCTGAGTAAGATTAGGTGATGATGCCCGGGGATCCGTCAGTGTCGAGTTCGTCTAGGCACACTGTAAATTCCAAGTCTAAAGGAAAACAGGCTACACTTAAACGAACTTGAGATTTCTCAGCATGAAAATGAGAAATGAGGAGAGGGGTTGGCTTATTATAGCCAAAAGACAACTTGAGATTTCTCAGCATTATAATGAGGAGCTAAAGAGGGTCGTAATGGCTAAGATAGAGCCAATAGGACATGTTGGGTTAAGCGATGAGCATGCAGGTGAGGCTACTTCTAAATCGGATTGGATAGTGTTGTCGATGCGGGAGTTCCAGTAGCATTTCCCTCCTATAACTATGGAGATCCGAGAATGAAAGTTTGAAGGAGTCTCATAAGAGTGAGTGTGCGACATTAGAGACCCTGACCCAAGAAATCCCAATCAAGGTAGTCAAAGCATGAAGCGAAGTGAAATTCGATGGCTTTGACTTTTTTCAAAAAGCGAAGCGTAAAGCGGTGGCTTTATGCAAATGAAGCAGCCCTTGATAAACAATTCATATTATATTTTAAAAAATGCCTAATGAAAGTATGTGCTCTGAAAAATTAAAATCATGATTTTTTTAATTCTATATTAATTACATAGTGTTAATGGTAATTAAATTTTAAATTTTCTAGGCGAGGTGCCTTCAGAAATGCAATGGGTGCGAATAGTCACCCAAGTTTAAAATATATTTCCCTCCCCCACATGTACTATTCATCGTCTTTCTCCTCCTCTGTGTATTGTTCATTGTCTTCCTCCGCCTACCTCCGAGCAATCCGGTAGGTTTCTCCGCTTAAAATCATTTCCTTTCTTTTTTCCTTTTTATTCATATTCCTCCCATCTCCCTTTCCGTTCTTTTTTTTTTTACCAAAATCAGATAAAATCAATAAGATAATTGCGTATTGTTCATCATCTTCCTCCTCCCCCCTTCGCTTGCGTTCAAGCAATTTGGATGGTTTCCTCGCCTAAAATTTTCTTCTTTCTTCTTCCTTTCTATTCCTCTTCCTTCCTGCTCCCTTTCCGTTCGTTTTTTCGACCAAAGTCAGAGAAAATCAATAAGAGAATTCGAAAATAAAAAAATAAAAAATTGAAGATGCTTTGTAACATAAAGCCACCACTTTGGACGGACGCTTTAGGCTTCGAAAAAAAAGAGGCAAAAAACTATGGCTTTTGTGGCTTCAGAGTACTAGCCTGACTTTTGGCTTTAAGCGGTGAAAATTCTTGGCTTTGACTACTCTGCTCCCAAGCACTTGCGTAACGCTCATTATTTTGCAGAGATACGGATAACTCGGATGCCATCAGAATTCAGGAGACCACAATTTGATGTATGACGAAACCTCTAACCCGATGAATCATTTAATTTATTTTAGAGAGATGACTATCCTGTAGAGTGCTTCCGAGTTTCAGAATGTCAGGTGTTTACTCTTTCATTTTAGCCTCAAGTCAGATACGGCTACTTGGTTCAAAACACTCTGGGGATTCTATTTAGGGAAGACTCGTGCCGAGTACAATAGCCAGACCAAAGGAAGAGACCTCGGGAAAGGATGAATAGAAAGTTTGATCGTGTCAATAATCCCCGTCCTAAGTTGCTTAAAAAGATCAAGAGCGAACCTTTCTTCAAAGGTCTGTTGCTCTCATTCATCCATGATAGGGAGGACCTACCATATTGCAGTTATTACTCTATAAAGATCATTAGACGAACACATGTTTTGAGGCTTCTGAGTCAATCAGCCACCCCCAGATGATCCCCTAGTTGTATCTCTCCAATTTGGGGATCATATGGTGAAAATAATATTGGTTGATGAGGGGGTAGTAAGGAAGAAATCATATTCAAATATATGTCCTCCATGTCACACAGTGGCGAAACCGAGCTCCTCAACCATTTACGATTTCAATAAAGCCCCCATCGGTTCCTCTGGGTGAGATAGAATTTTAGTAGTGGTTGGGCCAAGTGTGTAATAATGAACTTCCTAGTTGTAGATGTGCCCTCACCATTCAACGTCATACTGGGTGTGGATTGAAAATGACCATTGTCTTTCATGGAATTCAACGTCATACTGGGTGTGTAATAATGAAATTCCTAGTGGTAGAATTCTAGTAATGGTACTTCTTGTTTTGATCCATTGTCTTTCATGGATGGCTATGCAGGCTATAGTCAGATACTTCTGGCAGAGCAGGATCAAGAGAAAATGACCTTTATCATGAAGAATGGCACTTATTGTTATACCAGGATGTCATTCGTTCTTAAGAATGCAGAAACCACTTATTAGAGGTTCGCAGAGAGTATGTTTTGAAAACTATTTAGCAAATCTATGAAGGTTTACATAGATGACATGTTGGTAAAGAGTCTATTTAAGTTTTCTGCAGTACTGATAAATAATCAATGTGCTTGGTGTGTTTACACCGAAAGGATTGATCTTAATGAAGTAGACTTGTAATTGGATCGGATTTTTAATTTGAATCCGATGTATTTAATAGGAGATGAACGTAAGGGTTCAATCCAATAATTCGATTATAATTCGAATTTGCTCGACCGATAGCAGCAAATATGGATTTGAGGATATCCAATCCGATTTCGCATAACATTTATATATTCCTTTTATATTTTTACAAATATCAAATGCATATAACACTTCACTCTTCAATCAACACATTTTTTTTAGTTTGCCAACTCTGCCCATACAAAGAAACCTATTTGCGATTATGACACTGGGCAATGTCTTTGGGCCTTATGTGTGGGCTTTAAGAAGTTCTAAACAAGAAGTTTTAACCCGAAACAGCCCACGTACAAATATGATTTCAAGTATACCCTTTGATATATTAATTATTTAAATATTTCAATATTTTTTATGAACTCAATAAAAAAAAAACTGCAACACGTTTTGCGTTAATAAAATAATAAATACAATGTAATATCTTTAATCAAAATAAAATTAAGTGCATGCAAATAAATATAAATTACCCTTATATACTGTATTACACATATCAAATTACCCTTTGTTAAGGGGAAGAATTGCATTACTGCCTGATTAGAATTCTGAAAAATGTAGGGCTAATTTTGTACATATACATAGTTTTTATGACATGGTAAATTGAGAAATTAAAAATAGGAGTATACACTTATCCTGAATCACACAACTTATAATTATTTATTTATTTTGTTTAATCCACATAAAAATGCAATTATTATTTTTAAAATCAAAATCATTAGAGTAATCAGATTATGTGTGTATCATAATTTGGACAACAAGGGGATTCTCAAAATGCACCTTAAATTTCTTTAATGAGAAAAAACTAGCCCTAGGCAAATATCCTGGTCCATCACGTTTCGACCCGGATCGATATGGTTCCAAACCCTATCTAACCATGCCAAAATGGGTTTTACAATTTTCATCCTGGACAAATTTTCTTTCTGATTCAAAATCAAGATGCATTCAATTAAACAGTTGGTCGGTGCAAGTAAGATGACCAGTCTTTAATTCGAATGAATTAAAGGGAAAGAAGAATTGGTAGGCTAAAGAGAGACACGTCGTCGTGGATCTCACCGCAAAGTTGTGTGCGGAGCTTTTCTTTTTGACACATCATCGTTCGGGGCGGAATCAGGTGTCAAATGTGTACTAGTTCAAACCTGACCGACAGCATGGGGTGAGAGAGTTAAGGGTTGAAAAAACGTATCACATGATATTTTAGATTTTTCCATTTTACTTTTCATATTTCATATTTTTTTACAACAGAATAAGCTCATTTCAAATATTGATTAATTATATTTAAATATATAATATAATTTGTTTGAAACTCTCAATTATCTATAAACTATAAATAAACGTTTAATCTAATTTTTAAAAATTTTCGTTTTGCCCTCCACATTTCATAATTTTATAATCAAAATTAGCTTTCTCAAAGATTGATTAATGAATACATCTTCAATATTACATGTAGATAATGGTAGAGCTTGAATTAATTTTGATTGCCATCATGAATGCCCTAAGAGTTTGAAAATTTAGGTTAGACATTATCTTAGTCATACAAATTATAAACCATGCCCATCCTTTTAGAGAAACTTGATGTTATCATCTAAATATATCTCCTATTTTGTTTATATAGGTATAAAGTTCGCAATGAAATGATCTTGACATTTTTAGTTAGTTTTTTATATACTTGTAGATTGATAAATAGGGTTGATGGATCCATCATCAATCTTTACCACTAACTCATAACTCAAAAGCTACATAGGTAGAAATTTGAGAATTAGTTGAGATTCAAGAAAGATTTTTTTCCTTAACCCTCCTCATCATATGCCCTTTGCTCAGTTCGAATTTGTGACGTGTGATTTCATTATTCACATCTCAACTTAATTGGTACACTAATGTGATGTGACATGTGACGTGTGAGCTTCAAAAAAGATTATTTTGTAACTTATGTTATAGAAAAACCTGATCATGAGTCAATGGTAGTCTGATTAATTGGCTAGGATCGTGATGGTTTAATCCTCACATTTTGGATTTTAACACCCATCGATGTCTTAGATTTGATGGATCCATCATCAATCTTTACCACTAACTCATAACTCAAAAGCTACATTGGTAGAAATTTGAGAATTAGTTGAGTTTCAAGAAAGATTTTTTTACTTAACCCTCTTCATCCCATGCCCTTCGCTCAGTTCGAATTTGTGACGTGTGAGTTTCAAAAAAGATTATTTTGTAGCTTATGTGATAGGAAAACCTGATCATGGGTCAATGGTAGTCTGATTAATTGGCTAAGATCGTGATGGTTTAACCTCCACATTTTGGATTTTAACACCCATCGATGTCTTAGATTTGATGTCCAATCGAAAGAACAGCTCATGTGAAATGGAGTGAAAATTTAATTAAGTAGGAGCAAGGTCGAATACATAATTCCATATTGGTAAAAATTTAAGAGACGCCAACCTCATGTTGGCGTGATTTTTATTTCTAAATTGTAACAACAAAACAAACCACATCACATGTGATATTGTATGGTTAGTGTTACGTAAAAATGTATTGTTGTTACTTCCATTCTGCCATATAAATTAGAAAACAACAATTAATTGCCAATCCTGATGAAAATTTTCAAGTAATTTTACCAACATTTCATTTTTGGAAAAATGTTAATTGCGTTATATGAAACTTCCAATCTCTTAAATTATCTCAGTTTCGTCCAAGGAATGTGATTTCTATAAATATGTGGAAATTTTACGAAATATTTTCTATTTTGAAATTCGAAAAATATCGATTTTTTTCTGAGAAATAAATATTTCAATCTCGTATACTTTTAACATCCTATAATGTTATTTTAGTATCAAAAGTTTGTCTAGTGAGTGATTATTATGTAATATGTAATCTGTGTGACACTACGAGTCTTTTTATGTAGTATTGAAGTGTTTAAAATGCATAACTTATATTGTTAAATTCAAAATCACAACAAAATTTTGTTATGTTTTTTCTACATAAAATGAAATATTTCTTAAAATCTGGAAACTGAAATTAACTTGAAATACGAAATCATAATTCTTGGTTTCATCTCAAATGTATCGTTATTTTTCTAATTAATTTTATTTTCTAGCACTCCGAACTTATTTTTTTGAAATTTTCATTAGCGGAGACTAAACAAGAATTCAACAATTAACTCAAGGGGTTGGCCAAAACCTAAGTTAAATGAAGTGAATTTTAGAAGTTCGTCCCATAACAATAGGGTATTTCTTTGGTCTCAAGAGACCACACTATTTGAATAAGGCAACGACTACTCCACACCAGTCAAAAAATTGTTTTTTAAAAAAACAGTAACATGAAAATAAGGTAACTTTCGACCAATTTAAACCATCAATTGAGACCGATTCTCAAGTTTATCAAAACATGAAAATTGTATTATTCTAAGTTGACTAATAAACACAACTTGAATCATTTGAAAATATATTGAAATGAGCAAGTTAAGATCGTTTTAATAAAGTCACGCAAATTTGTCTCGCAATGAAAATGGGATAGTGTCTCTAACTTTCGGCCAACTTATATGCTCGATCGAGGCCGATTCTCAACCTTATAAAACATGAAAATTGTATTACTATGAGTTATCTAATAAACACAATTTGAATCACTTGAAAATATTTTGAAATGAGTAAGTTACGTTCACAAATATGTCTTGCACTGAAAACGGGGTAGTGTCTCTAACTTTCGGCCAACTTATATACTCGATCGAGATCAATTCTCAAGTTAATTGAAGTACTCTAAATTATCTAATAAACACAATTTGAATCACTTAAAAATGATTTAAAATGATAAAATTATGCTCATTTTACTAAAATTACACAAATATACCTAGCAATAAAAATGGAATAGTGTCTTGACTTTATTTTATGCAACTGGCCTGCACTAATGGGAATTAAATTATCAAGGAATGAGGCTAGTTGCACAATCATAATCTGATTACTTAATCACAAAATTGTGAAACAAAAATTCTAGATGTCGAGGAAATGAGCGAGGAAACCAGCAAGGGAAATGAGGTGGAGGGGGTGGAAACCGTCCACTCCCCTCGGAATGCGTGCGTTGACTTTTTGTGCGCGCATCCCGGGGAAGTGGACAATTTTCACCCCCTCCACCTCATTTCCCTCGCTCGTTTCCTCGACAGCTAGCAAAGCTCATTGTGAAATGTAAGTAGACATAAGATCTACTTTCAATATCCATATTGTATTTGGAGCGTACATAACATGCAAATTGTCATCAATTAACATCAATCAACATCTCATCAAGATATACTAATTGGAGCCGAGGGAGCGAGCACTCATCCCTCGCTTATCTCGAGGGAATGGTACACCCATCCCTTGCTCCTTTTTCTTCGTTCCCTAGAAATTTCGTACTAATTGTCGTTCTCGTATATATGCGATGAGGGACAATAATGCAAATCCAACTTAATTGCACTTATTTTATATCATGCTCATCTCATCTCATCCCAAACCCATTACAAATAGGACAAAGTCAAAATGGGGTCTAATAAATCAATCAAATAAAGTCTACTCCATCCCGTGCCCATCCCTATTCTACACCAAAGCCAGAAAGTGCTATGTTATTGACAACCTCTAAAATTTTCTCCCAAATTTTGATCCATTGCTGGAAATGAATCACATTTCATCATTTATTAAGCTCATATATTAATTTAGCCCTACCTACCTTTTTGTTTTTTTTTTTTTTTCCCTTCTCGAAAGTGTGGTGGCAAAAACTACAAAGAGGGACATGCAGGTATTCACATTAAACACACCTGAAGTATATATAGATTCAACCATCACCATTACAAGGTTGGTAGAATCAACGGCTCACAAATCATCCACATCTCCCCCCTTTAGATCACTCCACAAACCAAACTCTTGCACTCTACTATATATCCCATGCATTGCCATACAACATTTTTCAAGCCTCCATATACATAGTAATCTAAACCCTAATTTTGCTTCGTCTTCGCGACAATGGAGGTACAACGTGTGCAAGCAATAGCATCAATATCCAAAACCATCGACACTATCCCAGTGGAGTTCATCCGCTCTGAGACAGAACAACCCGCACTCACCACCTTCACAGAAGGGCCAATCCCGGAGATTCCTACCATTGACTTCTCAAACCTGGATGAGAATGACCTTGTCCGGGTTATTGGTGAGGCTAGCAAAGAATGGGGATTGTTCCAAATTGTGAATCACGACGTTCCGGTGGAGGTTATTAAGAAACTGCAGGATGTAGGGAAGGCATTCTTTGAGCTACCTTTAGAGGAAAAAGAGGAGTATGCTAGGCCACCAGGTGCTGACCATCTTGAAGGATATGGAACTAAACTTCAGAAGGAGGTTGAAGGGAAAAAAACTTGGGTTGATTATTTGTTTCATAATATTTGGCCTCCTTCTAAGATTAATTACCAGTTTTGGCCTAAGAACCCTCCTTCTTACAGGTTTGAATCTCTCCTAAAGTTTTATTTTGTTTAACTTTGTATTGTTTATTGGATCTTGGAACTATAAAATGTCTTTATCAGTCGCAAATTTTACCAACTAAGTTAATTACGAGTAGTTATTAAATTTTGAATTTTTAGTTAAATTGTTAACAGTTTAAAATTTTTATCTACAAAAGTCAGCGAAAAATATTGTCGAACATTAACAGCGAAAAATGGATGGTCTATAATATATGCTTTCATGTGAAAAATGGATGGTCTATAATATTTGCTTTCATGTGATAAATATATAGCAAAAATGTGATGGTCATGAAGACCCTACGGAAATTTAAGTGGTCAAGGATTCTTAACATGTCAACATAACATACAACTTTATTGATTTTTGGTTGAATTTGTCAATTAACCAAATTAAACTCGTCAATCCATTCTATTAATTAGCATCGAAATCGACATATATCAATTCGAAATTAATAGGATAGAGTGATAGAACTTGTTTGTTCCTAATTAATTAGGTCAAGTTTTGGTTAAACATGCATGTCTAATGTTGCCACCATCACTTCAAATCAATCCAATTAATGAGTTCATTTTAGGGATGGTAATAGGGCGGATATAAATTAATTTCTTCTATGAATTTTAAATAAACCCTAACTTGGTAATTTTTTTAAAAACTTAATATTTCCCCGTACTAAGAAGTTAGAATTTTCCTTTTTGCAGGGAAGCAAATGAAGTGTACGCCAAGTACTTGAGAGATGTAGCAGATAAGCTATTCATGTATCTTTCTCTGGGATTGGGAGTTGAAGGTCATGTGATGAAAGAAGCCGTGGGAGGAGACGACTTGGAATATCTCCTCAAAATTAATTATTATCCACCTTGCCCACGCCCTGATCTCACTCTTGGCGTCGCCCCACATACTGATATGTCCACTCTCACTATTCTTGTTCCTAATGAGGTTCCGGGGCTTCAAGTGTTTAAAGACGATCATTGGTATGATGCTAAGTACATTCCCAATGCTCTCGTTGTCCACATTGGTGACCAAATTGAGGTATGATACATTTTTTTTTTACCAGATAGGAAAGCTACACTCATCACATAAATGATACGAAATTTTATTTATTTATTTTTGCAGATTCTGAGCAACGGAAAGTACAAGAGTGTATACCACAGAACAACAGTAACCAAAGACAAGACCAGGATGTCTTGGCCAGTATTTGTTTCACCCCCACCGGAATGGGTCATTGGTCCACTTCCTCAGCTGGTGAACGAAGAAAATCCAGCCAAGTATAAGACCAAGAAATACAAAGATTATGAGTACTGTAAGCTTAACAAGCTTCCCCAGTAAAGCAAAAACTTTTGTCTATGTGATTTACCTGCATTTTATGTCATCTTGTATGTGTGCTTATCGCAGCTGTAGCCAATATGGACTTGTTTTCCAAGTGCATAGAATAATTTTTATGAGCTAAATTGTTCAAACTATGTGCATTTGTTATATCTCGATAGATATCCAATTCTGTTGAGGAACGGCAATGGTAACTTTGGAGCTGTTTCAGCATTCTCTACAGTACAATAGCACCGATTTTTCCTTTTTGAACTTTTCCAAATTCGAGTTACTTTTATTCAGGAAACCAAATACCAGAAAAGAACTATTCAGTAGCCGAAGTCAATCTGATGGACTACTCATTTCCTTTGTATAGACTATGGGCCAAAATTTTCGAGTTAATCAGCTCCACGTACTTAGTACTAAACGACCAACTAAACAAACCAATGAAATGATTCATTCAATATTTGATTCATAAATTAATTCATTCTAGATGATTTTTGAGTTACTAAATAGTTTCTGAAATTCATCCTCATTGAATTTTTGGATGAATTAACTTTTAAGACTTGTTTAACTCATAGGTTCATTGAATTCGAATGAGTTTCAAGGTTTATTTAGAGTCATTAAATAAACATAACACTTAATTCATAATGATCGATATGGCAGATACTTTTGTTGTGGTTACGAAACATATGACAATGCAAACAAATAGGGTCCTAAAATTAGTAACATATGTTTTCTCCACATGATTTCACCAAATAAATTTAGTTCAGCAATCCAACTCCCATTCAAAATTGGCCTTCCAACTCCAAATAAAACACCCATTTTTTACACCAAACATCTAGGAGACCAAGAGAACTAAAACAAGGCCAAAAGTAGTGAAGATGGTAGAGAGGGTTCAAGACATAGCAACCAAAACCTATGATGACAATAACATCCCAGAGGAATTCATCAGATTAGAGAAAGATCAACCAATACTCACCACCTTCACTGGGCCAATCCCCGAGATCCCAGTGATTGATCTTGGTGATCGGGATCAAGAAAATATCATCCGTGGCATTGCGGATGCAAGTGAAAAATGGGGTTTCTTTCAAATAGTGAACCATGGGATCCCAACTGAAGTCATTGAGAAGTTACAAAAGGTAGGAAAAGAGTTCTTTGAGCTGCCACAAGAGGAGAAAGAGAAATATGCTAAAGTACCTGATTCTGATAGCGTTGAAGGATATGGTACTAAGCTTCAGAAGGATCTTGATGGGAAGAAATCTTGGGTTGATCATTTGTTTCATAATATTTGGCCCCCTTCCATGATTAACTATAAGTTCTGGCCTGAGAACCCACCTTATTACAGGTAAATATCAATTCTCAGACCATGAATGTGGTCGGCTAACAATTAATGAGTTGTCTTTTTACACATGACTATGACTATGACAAATTTACATGACCCGTTTCAAATTTGCATAATAAATTTGTAGTGTAATTTAACATATATCATGCAGGGAGGCAAATGAGGAGTACGCAAAGTGTATGAGAGGAGTCGTGGACAGTGTCTTAATGTACCTATCATTAGGGTTAGGGGTTGAAGGCGATGTCCTAAAGGAAGCTGTAGGTGGAGAAGATATGGAATATCTCCTCAAAATCAATTACTACCCACCTTGTCCTCGCCCTGATCTTGCTATCGGAGTCCCCCCACATACTGATATGTCTGCCATTACAGTTCTTGTGCCTAATGATGTTACTGGCCTCCAAGTCTTCCAAGACGAACGTTGGATTGATGCTCAGTATGTCCCTAATGCTCTCATCGTTCACGTTGGTGATCAGATTCAGGTATGCTTTTTCTTGATTTTTTCTTTTGCTCAGTGATGAATTTAAGTTAATGCCAAAGTTATTTATTTGTTGATTTTATTTGTAGGTATTGAGCAATGGAAAGTACAAGGCTGTCTTGCACAGAGCTTGTGTGAACAAGCACAAGACAAGAATCTCTTGGCCAATATTTTGCAGTCCACCATTAGAGAAGGTCTTAGGGCCACTTCCCCAACTGGTTAATGAAGAAAACCCAGCCATATTCAAGACCAAAAAGTATAAAGACTACATGTATTGTAAGCTCAACAAGCTTCCTCAATAGAAGAAGAAGAAGAAGAAAAAGATTATAAAAATTTAGATACTATTTCCACCAGCTTGTTTGTGAGCTTTTTATTTTGATCACTTGTGTAATTTTTGTGTTTTTGTTATTGTAATGTAAAAAAATAAAAAAAATACTAGCTTGGATCAATAAAAATTGTTTTTATTTTGTAGTGTATATGAACAATTTTGTGAGTGGTTTTTCTTTTTACAAAATCTCCAATTCATTTGCCATACAACAATTCTAGCCAGTCATGTTTGCTAGCTTGGATTTTTTTACACTTCTACCCCTTCTATAGATAGTATTTGTGGTTGTGTTTTAAAGAAAATGAGTAAAAGTGTAAAAACATCCAAAAATGCCACAAAAAACTAGCAAAAATGCGGCTTACTCGGTAGTAATTTATGGACGCAAGGAATTGTTAATTTAAAGTTTAGTGCATAAAAGCATCTCCAACAATTAGCAACGAATGCATATTAGAGGTCAACGACTTAACTAATCTGTATAACTTTGTACATTTTCATATGCATTTGGTTATACATGCTCCTCAACCTCGTTAGATCCTAAATTTGCAAATTCAATGACTCAAAATTGGTAAGTTTAGGTCAAGAAAACCTATACTCGCAAAAATAAATTACAAAATATTGTTGGAAATGTTTAAGATACATAAATCCCACCCTATACTTCCAATTTATACATCTTGTTGCTAAAAACAATCTAATGTGAATCTACAGTATGGCATCAAATGGGTCGAATACAGTACTTGTTAGGAAACCATATTGAAATTGAACTCTATCTAATTGTTGTGAACTATGAGTTGTAGTATACTAAATCAGATATGTAGTTATCAAGTAGTTGTAACAAACTCTACAAACATTGTATATATACCCATGAGAAGGGGCATAAATGACAGATCGTTTCATTTTCTTGGTATCAGAGCAATAATATGCTCTTGGAGATCTGATTTGTATGGACTCTCTTTTTTTAGTAGTCTTTTCCCTTTTTCAAATTCTTTGGACTCTCTACTTGAGTAGTTTTCATCTCGATTTTTTTATGTGTTTGGTTGCCATCATGAGTCCTACATCTTCATCTTCAGTTTCTATGACTCCATCATCTCCAACCAATGCTAATGTTACGGTTATCTCGTTTAACACCCTTGCCAATCTAGTGACAAATAAGTTAGATCGAGACCGTGGGAATTACCTTATGTGAAAACAACAAATGATACTAGCTTTGCAAAGCCAAGATTTGTTTAAGTTTGTTGATGGCTTCTATCATACTTCACATGAGTTTTTGTCATAGAATACTAAAAGTGGTTTACCTGAGACGAATCCTACCTATCTCTTATGGCGACGTACTGATCAACTCGTGTTGAGTTGGATCAATGGCACCTTGTCAGAATCTGTCCTTGCACAAGTTATTGGTGTTAACACATCAAAGGAAGCATGGGATGCTCTCGAAAGATTGTACTCCTCTCGTTCTATATCAAGACTTTTACTACTAAAGCAACAACTCCATTTCCTTGATAAGGGAACAACTTCAATGGCAGAATATCTTGATAAAGTTAAAAGTATCAGTGATGCTTTAGCTACTACTAGTGAGCCAATCAAGGACAATGATCTAGTTTTGTATACTCTTAATGGCCTCCCTGCTGAGTATGAGAGTTTCGTCACCTCGATGACGACTCGCTTTGGTGGATTTCTTGATTTCTATTCTTTGTCTGAAATGTTAATCAATTAAGATCGTTTAGTGGAGTCTCTAAATAAGAAACAACCCAATGAAATTGTTGCTTTCTATACAAATAAAGGTGATGCTTG
This sequence comes from Berberis thunbergii, assembly GCA_003290165.1. Classification (NCBI taxonomy): domain Eukaryota; kingdom Viridiplantae; phylum Streptophyta; class Magnoliopsida; order Ranunculales; family Berberidaceae; genus Berberis; species Berberis thunbergii. Next base: position 21,761 of record QNQO01001695.1, read on the forward strand.
GGGCATATGTCGTCCGAACTATCGAGGCACAAGTCGTTCAACTTATCGGGGTACAGGCCGTAACATTCAAGAACGTGGATGGGGTCGAGGATATTATAATGTACATCTAACTTTTTTTCTCATCATGATCGATCTAACTATGTTGTTTGCCAAATATGTGAGAAACCAGGTCACAAGGCAGGAAAGTTTTTTAACTGTTATGATCATGATTACCAACCTGATAATACTCCTCAATCATTTGTAATAATGTCTCTTTCGGATCCAAACTGGTATCTTGACACGGGAGCCATAGACCATCTTACTGCAGATGCTTCTCATATGTCAAATAAATATGGTTATCGTGGGGCTGATCAAATTATTGTTGGAAATGGCACTGGACTTCCGGTTCATGACTCTGGTAACATTTCTATTTCTACTCCATATACACAATTTCATTTATGGAATGTCCTTCGTGCGCCTGCCATTGCTAAAAATCTTATATAACTGGAAAAGTTTGTTAAGGACAACAAATGCATTATTGAATTCACACCTTATGGTTTTCTTATCAAGGATTTAATGACAAAGAATGTGCTTCTAAGCAGACCGAGTAAATGTGGTCTTTTCCTCATTTCTCCACATTCTATTTCATGTTTATTGGCAATGGCTTGCTATGGTGAACGTACTTCAATGGAGAATTGGCACCGAAGATTGGGGCATCCTAATCCCAAGATTTTATCATTTTTGCAAAAGAATAAATTTCTGAAATATTCAGGCAATAGGAGTTTTTATAAATTATGTTCAGATTGTCTTGCTGGGAAAGCTCATAGGCTTTCGTTTGTTGATTCAAGTTCTTTTTCTTAGTCCCCTCTTGAACTGATTCATGCTGATTTATGAGGTCCATCTCCTATTATTAGTAGAAGTGGTAATCGATATTATCTATTGCTAGTTGATGATTATTCTAGATTTAGTTAGTTTTTTCCCTTAGTTCGAAAGTGTGAGGCACTTGCTTGTTTTATTAATTTCAAGTCATTGGTGAAAAACTTGTTTGGTCTTAAAATCAAAAGCTTTCAGTGTGATGGTGGGACTGAATTTGCAGATGGTCCATTATCTTCATTTCTGCGCACTCATGGAATATTTCAACGTATTTCGTGTCCTCATACTCAACAACAAAATGGAAGAGTTGAGAGAAAGATTCGTCATATCAAGGAAACAGTCTTAACACTTATGTTTCAAGCAGGGCTTTCTAAACCATTTTGGTTTGATGCATTTTAGACTGCTACCTTCTTGATCAATCGTCTTCCATCCATAACACTTAACAAAAGATCGCCTTAACAAGTTTTATTTTACAGAAGTCCGGACTACAGTGTATTGCGAGTCTTTGGTTGTGTTTGTTATCCATTTTTGGGTGCCTATGCAAAAGACAAGTTGGATCCACGTACATTGGAGTGTATTTTTATTGGTTATCCACCAAATTATAAAGGCTATTTATGTCTTGAATACAAAACTGGGCGTGTGTATACATCTCGCCACGTTATTTTTTTTGAACAAACGGGAGTACACAATCGAGATGATATCATCTCTTCATATGGATCTATTAGTTCACCTTCTGGGCTTTCTTTACCAACCAAGCCTTCTAATCCAGCCCATATACCATCCTTATCAACTAATACATCGGCTCCAAACTCCTACCACATTACTAAAACTATCTAATTTGGAGATGTAGTGGTGGTGCCACCTTTCTCAGGTGATCCATCCTTCCCTATATCAGAAACATCCTCAATCCCAAATTATTTTCCTAATGATCATATTCAACAACCAACCTCCAATTTACCATCATTTGATGAACCTCCAACATCACATTCAATACCACCATCATCACCTCAACCCACCCATCATATGATTACACGATCAAATACTGGCTCGCTGAAACCCAAAGTCTATCTAGGTGTCAAGCACCCACTGACCAAATGTTTTCAAACTCAATTGGCTCATATTGAACCTTCTTCATTTAAGGAGGCGTCTATTCATCCTGATTTGATGGCTACTATGATGGATGAGTACAATGCTTTGATGTTGAATAATACATGGACTCTACTATCGCTTCCACCTGTTTCTAAAGTAGTTGGTTGCATATGGGTTTATAAATTAAACCGCCGTGCTAATGGTTAAATTGAACGATACAAAGCCCGTTTGGTGGCTCAAGGGTGTTATCAATCATACAGAGTCGATTTTGATGAAACGTTTACCCCAGTTGTGAAACCATGCACCATTCGGGTTGTGTTGTCTATTGCTCATAGTTTATCATGGCAAATTCACCAATTAGATGTCAAAAACACATTCTTACATGGGTTTCTTGACAAATATGTATATATGCGACAACCACCAAGCTTCAAGGATCCCACACGACCGAACTTTGTTTGCAAATTAAACCGAGCTATTTATGGTCTCAAGCAAGCCCCTAGAGATTGGTTTACAAGATTCAATTCTTTTCTTATTGGATTAGATTTTGTGTGTAGTCGGTCTGACTCTTCCATGTTCGTTCGTCGCGATGCTCGCGAGATCTTGGTATTATTATTATATGTTGATGACATTATTTTAACCAGATCTTCCTCTTCATTGATTAATTCGATGGTTCATTCGCTTCAATCTCAATTTGCAATGAAGGACCTTGGCTACTTACATTTTTTTTCTTGGAATCGAAGTGACTCGGACTAATGGCACTTTGTTACTCACACAAACTCGTTATATTCTAGATATTTTAAAACGTGCCAATATGCTTGACGCCAAGCCCATGAGTAATCCTGTTCCTCCAGGTTCGAAACTGTCAATTAATGACGGTGATCCCCTTATGGATTCCTCATTTTATCGGAGCACTGTTGGTGCTCTTCAATATGCTACGATGGCACGGGCAGACATCTCTTATGCCATTAATCAAACATGTCAATATATGCACCAACCAACAAATGTGCATCTTTCATTGGTAAAACATATTCTTCAATACTTGAAAGGATCCATGGCTTATGGAGTTCTCGCCCATCTCTGGACTTTACTCTTAGAGCATATAGTGATGCTGGTTGGGCAGGATTTCCCGATGATAAACGTTCAACGTCTGGTTCTTGTATTTTCCTGGGGACAAATTTAATATACTGGACCTCAAATAAACAACCCATTGTCCCTCGCTCAAGCACTGAATCTGAGTATCGAGCATTGGCCACCATAGCTGCGGAGCTCGCATGGATTCAATATATTCTCAAAGATTTGGGTTTACTAGCTCGACGTCCCCCCATTTTATTTTGTGACAACATCTCTGCCATTTATCTCGCTTCAAATCCTGTGTTTCATACACGCACTTGCCATATTGATGTGGACTATCATTCTATTCGTGAACAAGTTCTTCGGGGTCAACTTCATGTGTTGTTTCTAAATAGTGTTGACCAAGTTGCTGACATCTTTATCAAGGGGCTTACCTCCTTGCGATTCACTCATTTGCGATCCAAGCTTTCCGTGGTTGCTCAACCCGTTTAGCTTGCGGGAGGGTGTTAGGAGACCATATCGAAAATTGAACTCTATCTAGTTGTTGTGAACTATGAGTTGTAGTATACTAAATTAGATATGTAGTTATCAAGTAGTTGTAACAAACTCTACAACCATTGTATATATACAAATGTATTACCCATGAGAAGGGGCATCAATGACAGATCGTTTCCCTTTTCAGTACTGATATCTAAAGTTCCATATCCAGATCTTAGTTATCACACAACAACCCAATTTTGGATCCAACTACAAAATGGATAAACATATTTGACACTCGTCGATCTGAACTATTCTATTCGATGGACCTTGGTTTGGCACCCACTTTTTGACACTACCAATTCTGCTGTAGAATACTATCATATACTTTCTTAAAGATACCATCAATTTTATGTTGGACATTGCCATTTATTAAAAGACACCACCAATACAAACCTATTTTCTTCAATTTCTCTCCCTTCTTTCATCATTTCTTCTCTCTTAGGAACAACACCACCACCGCACTGTCCAGCCATTAGTCTCACCGCCTTGCCCAGCCACCACTGCACAGTAGGGTTGAACAAAAAACCGATCAAACCGATCGAACCGATCAAAATCGAACCAATCGGTTCGGTTTAAATTCGGTTCGGATTGGTTTCGGTTTTAAAAAATTCAAAACCGAAGTGGTCGGTTCGATTTTCGATTTCTACGTAATTTTAACAGACCAAACCGAACCGACCGAATATATATAATAAATAATATATATTTTATATATAAATAATATTATATGTTTAAAATAATCGGTCGGTTCGGTTTTATTTCGATTTTGGTTCGATTTTAGTCGGTTCGGTTCGGTTACGGTTTGCATAAATTAGAATCGGTTCGGTTTCGGATCGGTTTTGTTAATGGTCGGTTCGATTTCGGTTTGAAAATTTTAAAACCGATCTAGGTCGGTTCTGTCCACGGTTTAGGTGAAAAATCGAACCGATGGTTCGATTTTCAGCCCTACTGCACAGCCTTATCCCGCTAGACTACCAGCCACACCTCTTCTCTCCTATATTCTTATTCTGAGAAAAGAGAAAAAAAAAGAAGAAATGAGAAGATGAAGAAAGGATAAAAAGAAACAAGGGAGAAGATGAAGAGAGGTGCGGCTGGCGATAGTAGGGCAATGTGGTGGTGGGATTTTTTTTTTAAAATAACAGTGGTATTCTTTAGCACATCCAAAAAAAACAAAGGGTAGTGGTGTTAAAAAGTGGAATTTTTGGGGTATCCTAAAATCTGAATAGCTATCATTTTTTTTATGTGGTAGCTCAAATGCAAGCACCTGGTGGTAATAATAACATCGGTCTATTTGTTCATTGAACACCCCCTTCAAGACACGCGTTTCTCCTTCATCTGGGTTTTCTCTGGTTGCCAAGAGGTTAACAGAGACGATAGATAAAGCTATCGAAGAAAAACCCTAAATACAGAATCAATGGCGGGTGGCAAAGTCTCCTTCAAAGTCACTCTCACTTCCGATCCAAAGCTCCCCTTCAAAGTGTAATCTTTCTTTCCAAAAACTCTTGAATTTCAATCATCTTCTTCAAAAATATCTCTTTATCTGTTTTTTTTTTCGATTTTGATCTTCAGAACTATTGAATAATTCTGTTTACATAATTGGGTTTTTGTTTTGGAAATCTCAGTTTCAGCGTTCCAGAAGCTGCCCCTTTCACTGCTGTGCTGAAATTCGCGGCCGAAGAATTCAAAGTGCCTCCTCAGACCAGCGCAATCATCACCAATGGTACTACTCGATTCAATATGTTTTTTTTTTCTGATAAAGTTTATGTTTTTATGATACCCTTTTGATTGTTTGGTTTAGGGTTTATGTTGTAATAATGCTGCCTTTGATATAGTTTGTGCCATTTTTTTTTTTAATTCTGGGTATTGCTCTTGTGTTTTTTTTTTACGAATCTCTTGAACTTGAATTACAAAACGAAAATCCCCTTAGAATTGTTCTGAATAAGGTCTGTTAGGCTCGTAATTGATTCTGTTTTAAAGTTTCCTTCGCTTCAAGGTATATAAATGAAGCCTTTACCTACAAAGTCAACATCCCTTTGATGGTTGATCGTTTTTGCTCTGCTTCCAATTCTAACATTTTATCAGATAGTCTTAAAAAAATGATTTTCTTAGAAAAAATTTCAGAAAAAAGTTCAAATTTACGATTTGCACATTAAACTTAAGGACCTGCCCTCTAGTTTGGGATGAAACATGATGTCAAACATGAGCAATCTGTGTGCCTTATACTCTATTTCAGTGAAGGGGTTGGTCGTTGTTAAGCTAAAGGGCAATGTTAGTGAATCGTAAATCGTAACTTGTAAGATTTAGATTTAATCGTAAATCGTATCGTAAATCGTAAGATTTTTTATTATAATATATATATATATATAGCTAAGGAAATATATAGCTAAGGAAATAAGGGTTTACAAAAGTTTTTCTTTTAGCGATCGTTTTTTTACTTTAAAAGATAAAAACATTGTCTAAAAATTATGGGTTTAAAAATGATTATAAAGTTCTTTAAGGGTTTAATTACAATATTTAATAACAAATATTTGTTTAGGGGTAAAAAAGAATTTCTCTCAATTCTCATACACTCACAGACAACATATTCTCAACCTAGAGTTCTCTCAACTCAAACACAAAGAACAAAAGGTAAACAGAGAGTTCTCTCAAACAATCTTCAGAAACCAATATGAAACAATCTTCAGAAACCGATGGGATATCGACATTGAAAAGGTAAACAGAGGGTTTAAGAAAAGCAAAGAGAAGGACGTTCTTCTTCTTCTTCTTCAACAATCTGATTATCAACTCCTTCTTCAACAATCGGTCGAAGTAGCTTGTTCTTTGAACCGATATGAAGCGAAAACAGCTCGAGAAGGAGCAAATCCGAGCGGATCTGAGCTGGATCTGAGGGATTGGCCTCGACAAGCGGTGGATCTGAGTCAGAAACGAGGGAAAGAGCTCGTGTCGGAGAGGACGCTTTCTCTCGCTTTCTCTGTTCTTCTTCTTCCCTTTCTCTGTTCTTCTTCTTCCCTATCTCTGTTCTTCTTCTTCCCTTTTTTTTTTTTTTTTTTTTTTCTGTTCTTCTTCTTCCCTTTCTCTGTTTCGGTGGATCTTCTTCTTCCCTTTCTCTATTCTTCTTCTTCCCTATCTCTGTTCTTCTTCCCTTTTTTTTTCTGTTGGATTTCTCGCCTTTTATAAATCGAACGATTGTCGTTCAATTGCACTTAACGATTTCTTTCCCAAATCGGAGACGATTCACTCCGATTTGTTTATCGATTCACATCGTTTGCATGCCGAGTCGAGTCAAATCGGCGATTTGACTCTCGATTTGTACCGATTCATACAACACTGCTAAAGGGCATATTTTCCTTTTTTTTGGCTTTTTAGTAGAGCTTTAGTTCCAAGACCTAACACAGTTTTTTTGCAATCATTGCTGATTTATGTTTTCATATTTTTTAACTAATGGATAGATATTTTGTAATCCACTTCTAATGGGATATTTAGAGCTAACAGTGTAATCGAGATAGATTCCCAGTTACAAACTTTGACATTTTTTATGACGTGTGCGGCCCTTCAAGAGTACTTGTCATGCCCCAATTTTTTAGAAAGTGCAAATCCTTATATCCACGTAGGAATATTCGTTTTCCCTAAAATTCGGGATGTGAAAAAATTCAATAACAGAATAACATCTCACATCTAAGAAATAATTTAAAAATTGAAACAAACTAAAAAAAAACTCTAACCAAGAAACTCGTTGACCTTCACCCCAATTATAGAAAACTCCAATAGCTGCCCAAAACTCCTTTCTAACGGCGAATGTTCCTTAAAATGAAACTTGTTGAGATTTTCAAATTTTGGTTTGTTATGGTCTCTCCTTGAGTTCTATGCAAACATCCTGGTTTGAATATATAATGGGGGAAAAACCATTCACCTTTCTTTATGAATTTGAACACAGTTGGCTACTGAATGGAAAAACTTGGTTTCCCATAATTTCTGAGTTTATTGTACAAGATATCGAAATAATCTTGGTTTTCGTGTTTGTTGTGGTTAATTCGTTTGTTTCTTTATGTTCACAGATGGTGTAGGCATCAATCCGCAGCAAAGTGCAGGTGAGTCATTGTTTTTATTAGCATTTACTTTTCTTTTGTTCCTTCATATCTACTTTTGGTTCATTTGTTTCACTCTTCCTCAGTATATCTACTACTCAAACTAGGACATCATTTACATTAAGGTATTCCAGTGCATTAAGTCTAGGGAGAGTAACCCTAAAACCCCCTTCCGACCAAACATTATTCAAGAATTTGATTATATTCCTTTTACAATAGGGAATAACAACAGCATGAAAGTCTTTGATTTGAAATTCTTCTCTACTAGCTAACACCATGGAAGAGTCCTTAGACGAATCTCCAAATCTATTTCCTGTAAGTGCTTGGTTCATTATCTGGAATGCCAAACAACTATTTTTTTTAAACTAACCAATCGAAGGAAACTCATTAAATATCATCCGACCCCCATTTCAATAAAAAATTCCTCGTCGATTCTTATCCTCATTCTCATTTATCAGTAGGCATAATAATGGCAAAACCGTGAAATGTTGAAGTTGTCATGCATGGATTTGTTGTTTGTTTAAAATATAGAACATGTTTTATTTTTACTTGAAACATTGTAATCATCAAAAAGTTTGAACTCTAAAATCCTGTAGTGTTCTAATGATATGAAACCGATCCTCTAAATCAAAATGTAGATTCGATCTTATTCACTCTCAGCTCTCAATGTATCTCAATTAAAGTTCAATCTCATTTTTGTATTTTTTTTTAAGAATTGATCATTTTAATATTCTATGATTTTTAAGCTTTAGTATTGTTTCCTAGAAATATTTGAAGATTTTATTAAACTTAATGATTGAATAAACTAATTACAAAAAAAATCAATTCTTAACTCCACTATTTTTGGGTTCTTCGGAACATAAAAAAACCGTGGAATATATCTTGCTTGGATTCTTCTCCCTCTGGAAATTGGTCCTGGGTAGGGGTGGCCATGGGACGAGATGGACCTCATTCTTATTCCATTCTGTTTGTTCGGGATCGGGACGGGACGCGACGATACGGGATGAGCATGTACTAAATTTTGGATTGAAATTTTAACATGCAAGATTGAAAATTTTGGATTTACCAAACACACAACTCTAAGAACAATTATATAACTTTAAGTCATTGATTATTATTTCCACATTTCATTAGCTTTTACTCCGTTTTTTTTAAACTACTATTGAAGATAGCCATTTTTTTATACATTGCTAACGAAAATGATCAATGGGTTTTAAAAATTTCGGAGAAACGCACATTGTTGTTGTCAAGAGTTAGGAAAAGGGGAAAAAAGAGAGGATTTGAGTTAGATTCATTATCCAGGTGAGTCGCATGAAAGCTTGTGAGAATAAAATAGCTATGTCAATAAATAAAACAACAAATGAAATTCATGTCAATTAATAGTTTCATACTAAAAAATCAGGAAGGAACGGGATCGAGATTGCGGAATGGGATGACCCCTAATTCTGAGTGTCTGGGATTGGTCCTACTCAGTATGTACTTATACATGCATATAACTGTTTTTTTTCTTTTTTCTCCATTTTCAGGTAATGTCTTTCTTAAACATGGCTCAGAGTTGCGTTTGATTCCTCGTGATAGGGTTGGGGCTTGGAGACTCGCTTAGGTGTTTGTCGAGGTATAGAAGATATGTGTCAAGGCTGCATTTTTACAGTCACTACTTTATTTTCAAAGTACTTCATCGGACTCGCTTACATAATACTTAATGTTCATTATACTTCCTTTGAACTTTGTACCATGTTGTTGGATGTTATAGAGCTGGATCTAGGTCAACGAATGGTCGAATAACATTTGCAGGGTTGTGAAATACTTTTGACCGTTTTTTCTTTTCTTCCTTTTTATGAATTCAATAAACCGATGCAATTTTACTGTTAGGTAATCTTGCTATTGGTATTTACTAAAATAATAAAATTTTAATTTAAGTTCTACCAAAAAAAAAAAAAAAATAGTGCACAATGGTCTTCATTTTCCAATTGTATTTATAAGCCATGGTCCAAGTAGAGAGTTAGTTAAAAAGCCCAATTCATGAATCCAGGCCCAACATCATCTTCTTCCTCCTACTCCCCTGTCTTTGGTTCCCATTCTCCATCATCAACAATAACCACCTCTTACATCTCACCTGCATTGCCACGCCATCTCGACACAAATCTTTATTGCTCTTTTAGATTCAGATAACATCAAAACCCTTTGTTCCTAAATGGACTCAAATCACATGAATACACCCTAAACTTGTGATGAAGTAGTGAAGAGATAGAAAGGCGCGACTACAAAGCAGGAAGAGGAGGAATGAAAGTGGTGGTTGGCAACTCTGAAGGGAAGATGAGGGAGGGGTCGTGGTGGTGGTTGTTGTTCGGTGGATTGGAGAAGACAGTGGCAGTGGGAGGCCGGTTGTGGCAAGAGAGGTTTTGGTGGCGAGTGGTGATGAACTACTATCAGAGAGAGGACAGGAATATGATAGGAATTTTGCACATTACAGACGCGACACTGGCTGCGAAATTGATCATAACATAATGTGCATAATTGTTGATAGAGGATATATAGACTTGGACATAACGCACATATAATGGAGATCGAAGGCAGTGAACATGATAGCAATGCACAGTATATGATTACACATTGATGGTCCATCTTCTATCCACCTCGAGTCATCCCTTTCAACACAACACTTTTCTATCACTAGCGTTTCTCATCTATCAGAACCCAGTAAGTTCAGTAGAGTAATAATATAGTAAATTAATATAGAAAGTAAATAAAAAAACCTTGTTACTTTGAAAAGTTAAAAGAATCTAATTAAAGCTCTTAACATTATTTAGTGAAGAGCAATTTTAGGTGTGAGGAAACCAGCGAGGAAATGAGCGAGGGGAGGGTGGTGGCGGGGTGGGAACCGTTCACCTCTTTTAAAATACGCATATCAGAAAAGATAGCATGCAGGTGAACGGTTCCCACCCCACCACTTCCCTCCCCTCGCTCATTTCCTCGCTGGTTTCCTCGACACCAAGAATTCCAGTTTAGTGAATTCTCTTTGCATGTTGGAGGAATAAAAGAATCAAATCATGCTTTTCAATGGTGGGTTTTAGTGTAGTCAAATCAAATTTGGTTTTGCTTTTAGCACCAACACCTCATGGATTTACCACCCCATGATCTTATTTTTCTTGAATTCATAAAACTTTTTTTGTAACATTATTAGACATGATTTAGACTTGTTGTTTATATCTGGATGTAGTTATTCCTTGTCACATATAAATCCAGATCATGATGTCCAAAACCATATCAAACCTAATTTTGTATTTAGTGACGACCAATTCTGTCATCTTTCGCATCAAAATTTATCACATTGTCGCCTTACTTGGTTCCAAGGGCGGAGCTAGGATTGCTGACAAAGGGGGTAAAAAAAGTTTGAAAAGACCAATTTACCTCTAAACGTGATTTTCTGAATCGAACGAAGATTTTTTTTTCTTCTTTTTTTAACTCCCAGCAAGCCCATCCTCACCAAGCCTCTCACTCTCTCTTCTTAAACTTCTCCTTCTCTTATATTTTCTCTCCCTCACAACCCCTCTCTCACTCTGTAATCTCTCAACTCCATTTTTCATCTCACTTCCAATTCGCTCAACTTCGTAGCAGCTGACTATATCGAACTCTGAAACGCGAACATATCGGTAGCAGAGATTTGTGTAGAAATGGGAAAACTAAACTTTAAAAATAACCCATAATATAATTTTTAGTGGAGTTTGGAGCTAAAATTGTATACAAAAGGGGGCAACCTAAACTTTTAAAAGGTGGACAATATAAAAAATTGAGTAATTTAATGAAATTTTTCATAAAAATAAAGGGGGCAACTGACACCCTTAGCCTAAGGGTAGATCCGCCCATGCTTGGTTCACTGTAAATTTGCTATAAATGCAATAGATTTGCTGAAATTTTCAATTGTCGGTGCTTGATAGATCGCATGAAAATCGTTTTGCAAAAAAAATTTACCACTCAAATCACTGTTCTTTACCGACATATTCACATTTTAATTTATGATAATGTGCATTCCATATGACCTTATTATGAAAATATGTGTGAATAAGATATCAACTTTTTTGCAAGTTCTAAGTCGACATTAGACAAGAAAAAACTTGCAAGACATTTTTCATTCACCAACAAGTACAGAGAAAATGGACATGAAAATGTATTTGTTTTTTAAAAATATTTTCAAATCAAATCATTTTCATTGACCGGGGGATGTAAAATTGACGCATGGCAAGTGGATTCCCTCTGTCATCTTGTCTTGATTGAAACAAAGATTGTATTTTAATTATTGGATCCTTTGTGCAGAATCAAAAGACTTTAATGCTGATTAGCTACTAATTACCCTTTTAATCTTATCAAATTTATAACCCCCACCACCACACCTGCCCCAAAAAAATCCTAGTCAGTCCACTTACCATAACCAATTTTCCCCCTCTCTCTCTCTGCAACTTATTAAGCATCATCAATTCATCTCCAAAAAAAAAAAAATTCCACATTTTCAGATCTCTCTCCAATGGCAGAAATCAAAAATCATAGAAAACCCACCAAGAAAAACCACCCCAAAATACCACAGAAGCCACCTTCTTGGGCTGTTGTTAGGAGCATTTTACTTGTAAGCATATTCAGTCTGGTGCACCACCACCATCACCCCACCACCACCACCACCACAAACAACCATACCACCACCAACAACAATCACAAAAACAGCAACAACAAGAGAACCCCATTGATGGAAACAACAAGAAACTCAAGAAAATGGTGTGTTCTAGTGGATTACTATGCAACAATACTAGAGTGATGCAAAGGCCTGAAACAAGTTCACCTGATGAACACAAGAAATGGGGTTCAGTTGGTTCAATGAGTTTCTCTGGTTCTAATTCTAGTAGATCCTTGAAAGCTCCTTTGAATGAAATCAATGGAGGAGGTGGTGGTGGGTCATTAGAGGGAGGAATTTCAGGAGATTTTCAGGGTGTTATGAGTGTAGAATGGTTGTCGATCCATCACATGGGGTCTCTAGGGGGTCTTCTATAAGGGCCACCCTCTGTTCTTGTCCTGATTGTGGAGAGATTTTCATGAAAGCTGAGGTTTTGGAGCTTCACCAATCTGTTGGACATGCAGGTATTAACACATTTCCTTCGATTTTTGGCTCTTTTTTTTTATGTAGTATTGCATTGTTAATCTTTTTGTGTTCTTATGTGTTTGTCACTGTTACATTGTCTTCTTAATGTAGAGTATAGACTATAGAATGCTGATTTTAAGTACTCGAAATCAGTAGAGGTAAAGTTCAGTTTGTTTGATATTCATGGAATTTGTTTTTGGGAACTTGGTAGTTCTCGTCTGGTTTTCGACTGATTTTACTAGTTTTAGCCATCACTAAGTCTCCAATTTCTTATGTTATGAAGCCGAAAATAACAATTAAATTGTTCTTCATTACCCATTTGAATGTGAAACAGTACCTTCTACTTACAATGTTCATATGCTTGAATTTCATGGAATGTGTACTTTCTTAGGAATTGACATGTTTTTATCTGAATTTTAATCGGGTTCTCGGTTTCGACTCAATGATACTATCCATTTGTGAGCATTCCTCTACCAATAAGGCAAAACCGCGCATGATTTCTGATTTGGAAATTCCAAAACAGAAACCAGAGTTTCATGAATGAGGCCTAATCAAACAGAGTAGGGTATTTCAATATGAATGATTAATAGTATCCTTATCGCCCAAATCAAACAGAAACCAGAGTTTCATGAATTTGTGGCCTAATCATGTCTTTTTGTCGAAACTCGTTTCACCAAACAAATTCCTATCTGTTTTGCCTGATTTTCGTTGTGGGTTTGGGTGTGAATTTTTGCAGTATCGGAACTAGGTCCTGAAGATACTAGTAGGAACATAGTAGAGATCATATTCCAATCAAGTTGGTTGAAGAAACAAGCTCCAATATGCAAAATTGATAGGATCCTCAAAGTCCAAAACAGTCAGAAAACCATCACTAGATTTGAAGATTACAGAGACTCCATCAAAGCAAAAGCGAACAAGCATGCAAAGAAGCACCCAAGGTGCGTTGCAGACGGTAATGAACTACTGAGATTCCACTCCACAACATTTGCGTGCTCCATTGGCATGAACGGGTCGTCAAATTTGTGCAATTTAATCCCACAATGCAAGGTCTGCAACATCATTAGAAATGGATTTAAGACTGAAACCGAAGGAGTAGGAATTTGCACAACAGCTACTAGTGGTAAAGCTCATGACAATACTAAAGTCACATCTGAAAACGAAAAGAGGGCAATGCTGGTTTGCCGGGTGATCGCTGGAAGGGTGAAAAGAAACCAAGATTCCAGCATTGAAGACTTTGATTCAGTGGCAGGGCCAGCCGGTATGTATTCGGATTTAGATGAGCTATTTGTTTCCAATCCTAATGCCATATTACCTTGTTTTGTTGTCATTTACAGAGGCTTTTAGTACTTCACTAACTGAAGATGCTATGTTCATATTACCTAAGCCTTTGGGTATGTAATCTTAGCTTTTGTTACCAATGCAATTTTTATTCAGTATAAACTACGTACTAATGCTTGTTATGTACAACAAGCTTCTTTGCATTGATCAAAACCTCTCCTTTTTTTTATTTTTTCTTAAAAGAGTGAGAAAGATTTTTATGGATTTGAGACGTTGGATTTGTGATATCATTCGCCACAAGCCTTAATAGTTGGTTAGCACCCGTTGACCAAAACTAGAAGGGAGCCTATTTTAAATGAAATCATTAATTCGGTGCAAGTACTTTGGTGGCAAATTTTGGCTAGCTTAAGCGGTTAGACTTGTGATGAATGGTATCACATGTCCGATTCACAAACTTGGATCACTGTCAATGCCAATCTCCTTAAAAACAAGCTGACCTCGTTTTGGCCAACAGTTGTTTACCTAAAAGTACATGAAAATCAGAATCGTTTCTTCATGTTTCCACAATAATCATATCACTTTTATCCAGTTACTCCTTTGAACTTATTAAGTAAATGAAAGTTAAGGTAGAGTAAGCAAGAAGTAACAATTAATCTACTAATTAATCAAATATTATGACAGAGTGTCATCTTGGAACTATCCAATAACCATGCATGTGTAGAGTACTTTCTACTCGATAGACAGTGAAAGAAACACCAGACTCTGGAAAAGGAGCAAGAACAACTTCATATGTTTTCTAGAAAGAAAAGCAGATAAATCCATACAAGTAGTAAAAATGCCTTAAAGCTACAATGGGTGTGTCTTACAAATAGCATAAGAGCCAGTTTGTTGCTTTATACCCATGTGAGGAGGGGACCTTAAACTTTAAGCCATCCTTTAAGATTGCATCAAATATAGATACTAGGGCTGGGCAATGGGTTGAGGAATTGTGGATTTAAACCGAACTGAATCGTTTTACTTCAAATGGTCCGAGGGGTTAGGCGGTGTCTGTCAGGGTCCATTGGGTTTGGATCACTAAAGTGACCTCATTGTTTTAGGGTTTTGGTGGTCTCAATGGATGCACCAAGTGGAGACCCTTAGCATGCACCATGTTTACATTGCTTGTTTTGCCATCATCACTGAAGTAGTGTACTCTATTTGAGCAATAGAGGAGACATGAATTGAAGCTTGGGTTCATTAGAGTTTAGAAGTGGGTGTGTGTCAAATTCTGTTCATGCACCTTGATGGCAATTACCAGGGTGCGGAACTTTAAACCAGTTCAAGCATCGGCTAGGGTATGTGGAAAACTATTTTCTACAAAATTTTCAATAACTACCACTTCAAGTATTGGCATTTTTTAAACCTACCATTTGACAGGTATGAGTACATGGGCCTGGGAACATCCAATTTAAAAAAGGCCCATTGTGAGATAGCAACGCTTCAAAAGCAGACCCATGAACCCAAGATACCCAAGTTTCAAGTTTTGCAATCTGAGCCCAACCAAAGGTGAAATTGGATCCAACTTAAATCTGTTCGATTCATAACAGTGAGTTACACTCTTACGGATGTTGCGTTATTCATGAAGAGGGTACAAAGTGACAAGAGAGTTTTCATATTTATATCACTTTCAATCAAGTTGGTGATTGGTTTTCTTCTGCATGTTCAGAAGCCTGTTCTGGAGGATTATAAATTGGTTGAGGAATTTGTGGAAAATTAGGATTAGTCCTAATATTCATAAGATTAAGGTGAGGAAGAGTTTCTGCTTGGGAGTTGAGTAGGAGCAGTTCTGAATGAGGATTCAGATCTACGTCCTGAATTGAATTTGGAAGGATCAAGATTAGTGATGCGTAGGTCACTAAATCTTAATTCTACTGTCCCATCTGGGCGTGTATATATGTTATCTATTTGACTGGGAGGAAGACTCTTAGGAACAGAAGCTCCTTCAATGATCCATGATTCAGGAAGAGTGACCTGATTCCAATGAATTGTTCTGGGTACAATCACATTAGTTTTTTGGTCATTAATTTCAAACAAGATTGTTTGTCTTTTTTCATCAGTATGAAGAGCTTTAGGGCAAAGCTGAGTCTTCATTGCTCTGTAAGTGATCTTATAGATCAGAGCAAGGGGTTCAGAACCCTCGGCCATGTCAAAGCCACTGGTCTGAATATTGAGAGTCTGTGTATCTAGGACATGTGGATCCCAAAGAGACACTGAATAATTTGGGTAGCAATTAAAATAAACTGGACCCGTTGAGAGTGATGATTCTGCAATTCCAAGCAGAGAATCACCAAATTTATTGTGTCTACAGTCGTGAAGAGCAACTAAGGCACAGGTATCTAGTCCAAACCTGATTAGAGGTTTAAGGGCTACTTGAATTAATCCTAGATGGATATATTTATATTTTTCCTTAATTAAAGAATTAATTGTTTGAGATGAAAGAAGTTGTTTTGAATCTAAAGATTTATTGATCGGTATTGTTTGTTCAACAATACTGATTAAATCTTCAGTTTTTGGAGAAAATATTGATTGAGAAATTTTATAATTTCTTTTTGAGGAATTACTGGTATAGACCAGTTTTGCAAATCATTTTCTACTTCTAGATTTTTCCTTCCATTTTGTTTTGTAAATTCAAATTATTTGACCTAGAGCTAGAAGCTCTGGAAAGTCTTGAAAACAAAGACATGATTTTCAAATTCTTTTAGAGGACTGGAGGAACACTGTGTTTGGAACACCTACAACTGGAACACCTAAGTGGGACCACCTAACCTTGAACTTACTGCCCTCCCCATGGCGACTTACACTGATCAAAGGCTCTACGGCTGACCAACACTCTTAACGGCTTACCAACGCTATCAACGGCTTACCAACGACACCTAGGACTCACTACCATTCCCCGGAGAAAAAGAAAAGATGGCTCTGATACCAATTATACCCAGGAGATCATATATCTTAGGTGCAAATAATGTAAACTTACAGATCAAAAAGAAAGAAGATAACAGGAGAGACAAAGGTATACAGAAATAAGAGTATTATTAACCAAAGGCATATAAACAGAATAAAAGAATACATATTTTGAAGATTTAACTTTGATCTAAGGAATCGATCGATACAGCTCTAAGACAGTTTCTTGTTTTGCACTTAGAGATTTGCTGTAAGATCTTATCAGAGTTTAGATCTTAGTTAAGTTTTAAAGAAAAACACAGAAATAGAAATATACTTATATATTGAAAATAAAAGAAAAGATTACAGAGGAGACTTACTAGTGAAGGATGTACAAGAGGGAAGAAGGAGATGAAGGATTACAGTAGTAATATGACTAGGGATACAAACAGGAGATGGGGTTCTAAGTACGTCTGAGTCTTACGCAGAAGACTTGGCTCTTATTTATAGAAGAGAAGAGATAAGAAGAGAGAAGGGATAAGCCTTCTAGACATTTGAGTGGAGGATGAGCTGGATGCTTATCCTTTTGCTTGAGTGGAGGAGAACTGTTGAAGATGCTTCGACTGTTCACCTTTTGACTGTCGGCAGGTACAATTGAAGATGCTTCGACTGTAGCTGCATGCTTTGAACTGTAGCTTCACATGGATGCTTTTGACAAAAGGAAGATAATGTTGTCGGGGGAACTGTGGCCGAAAGTTGTTTTGTTTGGACATAGAGCTGGCAGATGCTGCCTTTGATAATGCACGTGGGTCCATTCTACAAATCTCGAGGATCGAAGATGTTGAAACAATCATCTTCATTGAGATCAACTGTTGGATCGTCTTCTTTGTCTGCTTCATCTGAACTGATCTGGGACAGAGTTTCTATAAGCTGAGCTTTAGTAGGTTTTGCAAGAATATGCTTCATGATTTGTTGTTTCAGAAGCTTCGCACAGGATGATGCTTCTGGCAGAGGGCCAACTTGTAACTGTATCTGTGGTGTAGAAGTCACCTCCTTTTTGGAGAAGAAGGCAAGAACACCTTCTTTGGTAACTTTGGAGTGATCAAACTGTTGCCACCATTTGACCTTTGAGCGACGACAAAACCATTGGGCTTTACTCTTGGACAGGGTTAGCGAAAAATCAAGTTGGGAACAGACATAATCCCAACACATGATCCATGCTATAAATTGAAACGAATGAAGAACCAGACAGATAACACTTGCTCATTTACAGGCATAGGACGCTGGTATTTTTCTTTGAAGGCATTCCATCCTTCTTTAACTGATGGTGGAAGAATGTCGAGGACTGGACCAAAGAAGCTCCACCAAACATGCTGGAACCAGAATGGAAGAGTTTTGTGATTGAATTTTTTGCAAAATAAAAAGAACCAAGAGTGGCCACTTTGATGAGGACTGACTAAAAAGGCTCTTAACCACACATTTTTGTAGTCAAGATAATTATAAGATTGAGGGGAATACTCATGAGAGAATTTCTTGTGGTATCGGGATACTTGACCCCAATCTACTTCAGTCAAAACTTTAAGGATCTGACATTTTGAGAAAGTGATTCGTGAATTCGAGTCATCATAATGAAGGGTTATGAGGACATAATCAGAATCAACCAAGATGAATTCATAGAATTCTCTGGTTTTGGAAGGATTTGTTTCTTCAAATTGTTGGTCTGAAGAAAACATATTTCTGGCTATGCTTTGAGGATCAGAGATCAAAGCATAAAGACAAGGTTCAACCATACAGAGATAGTCTACATTTGTCTTATTGATATAAGGAAGGGGTGCCTGATTAGGCTTTGGAAAGCTTGTCATAGATGAACTGGACTCTGTGATTTGTCCTAAAGGGGTAAACTTTTGGGACAATTGAAGGGCATAAGAAAGAGGGGCTGGAGACGAAGAAGCAAAAGGTTTCTTCGCATAACTAGCCTTGGTTTGGGGTTTTGCAGGAAGAACCTGCTTTGGAGAAGAGTTTTGAGAAGAACTCATTTTTGAAGAAACTCACGAGAGAGAAAGTCTGCAAGTGAGTTGTCTGCTCCTTTTATATTTTTTATTTCAAAATCGAATGCAGAAATCAAACCTTGCCATCTGGCGAAAATCTATTTGGAAACAAGATTTAAAACATCTTTAGTTAAAATATCTTTGGCTGATTGACAATCCACTTGTAAAAGAAATTTTTGATTTGTTAAATCATCTTGAAATTTCATGATGCATAAAACAATCGCTAAAACTTCCTTTTTAACTGTTGAATAGTTCATTTGAGTTGGATTCCAAATACCTGAATGGTATCGGACCAATTGGATTGTAGAAGAATCAGGAAGACGCTGTTTCAGGATACCACCATACCCTAGATTGGACGCATCTGTTTCTACTATCTTAAAAGCCTTGGGATCTGAAATTCTTAAACAAAGAAGATTCTTGACTTGGGCTTTTACTTGACGGACTATTTGAGAATGGGCTTCAGTCCTTGGGCTTGGGTTTTTCTTAAGACGACTATACAAGGGCTTAAGTAAAACTCGGAGGCCTTTATAAAAATCTGCGACATAATTTAAAGATCCAAGAAATCTTTGTAATTGGGTTTTATCCCGAATTTCATCAGGAAATTTGTCTGCAAATTCAATTGATCTAGAAATGGGTGTAACCATTCCATTGAAAATCTTATGTCCTAAAAATCTAACATTTGTTTGAAATAAATTGATTTTTGTTGGAGATAAACCAATCCATTTTTCTTGATACAATTTTCAAATTGATATAAGTGTTTCCAGTGAGTTGGGATTGATTCGGAGAATACCAGTATATCATCGATATACACAATGGTAAATTGAGAAAAAGGGGAAAGAATGTCATTCATGATATTCTGAAACTCACTAGGAGCATTTTTTAAACCAAGAGCATTACATTCCATTCGTAATGACCAAAGGGTAGATTGAAGGCAGTTTTATACCTATCTTTGGGATGGATTTGGATTTGCCAAAATCCAGATTTGAGATCAAACTTTGAGAATACACAAGCATTGTGAAGTCTCTTTAGGAGATCTCTTTGATGAGGAATTGGGTATCTAATCCATTGTAAAACCTGATTTAAAGGTTTATAATTGATAACTAATCGAGGACTACCTCATTCTAATTCATGCAATTTTTCTTACATAGAAGGCCGCACAACTCCAAGGAGACTTAGAGGATCTAATGAGACGTTTTTCCATTAATTGTTGGATTTCTGTTTTACAATATTCCATAAGTTCGCTGTTCATTTGAATAGGGCGAGCTTTTGTAGGAATTTTTCTTTCATCGAACCCTGGTTCATAAGGAAGACGGACAACATGTTGTGATCTGTACCAGAATGCATTTGGAATATTGGAACAGAGTTCCTCTTGTAAGTGTTTTTGATATTGAATGATTTGAGATTGAAGTTTAGGATCAAGAAGCTGATTAACAATTCTTTTGTATTCTATTTCTTGTTTTAAGAAATTTAATTGTTGTTGTTTGCAGGTTATGAAATTTAAAAAGCTTTTTTTGTGACTTGATTAAGTTCATTAATTTCTGGTTTAAATAAAAATGGAAATTCAAGTTTTGTTCCTAAATAGGAAGTTTGAATACCTTCTTTAGAGACTGTGAATGGTGAAATTGAATTGATAAAAGGAGTTCCTAATATCATTGTTTGTTCCATATTTCTGACAAGAAGAAAATGTTGTTTAATGCAAATTTTATCTTTACAGGTATGAGCATTCGGAAGTTTATGAAAAATTTCAAGACGAGAGTTGTCAGTGGTGTACAACTTCTGTGTTGTTTTCTTGAAATACTTAGAAGGAACTATGCCTTCTTTAATGCAGTTCATGTCAGCACCTGAATCGATCAAAGCAATGACAGAGATGAGAGTTTCGTTTTGAATAAACAAATCATTGGCTACAAACCATTTCTGGATAGTAACTTGATGGGGTATTACTTTTTTTTTATTGATATTATTTAAAAATTGAGATTCATCAGCTTCATTGGAAGCATGAGTTTTGCAGTAGTTGATGAATTGTTTTGAAGTGTTTGGATTTGAAGATTGACTAGAGTTTGATTTTGTTTAAGGAGGGTTATTTCCTTTTTGATCATATTAACTTCAAATTGGAGATCAGAAAGACTGACTGGAGAAGAAGATCCAGTAGATCGCTTGAATCGATCTATAATTTCTTTGTGATCATAAAATGGATTAATGACCTCTGGATTAGGTTTGGGTTGTGTAATGGAATTTTTAATATGCTGAAGATATTCAGTCTTCAAATTTGGATCATTAATTTTATCCACAAAATCAATGAGGATTTGAGATTGTTTTGAATTGGATAACATGTCAATTTGTTTAGATTTAGAATGATGACAATGGCAAGCACCTGCTTGACAAGTATCAGATTGATCTGAGGACTTAGAGTCTGAATCTGATGAGTATTTTAAATTCCTTATTTGGAATTCATCATCCGTATATTCAACCTCAGAGTCAATAATGGTACATAAGAACATATGTTTCGTATGTTCGGGAATATCCAATGCTTGGATCTTTTGGGTCGTTATGTAGTTTCTTGCATAATGGCCTGGTTGGCCACACTTAAAACAAATGGGCTTTGAAGTGGGCTTGACTAATTTAAAAGCCGGTTTGGGCTTATGAGTCCCATGTCTTTTGGGTTTGCTATAGTATTGTTCTAAATTTTTTGCAGGCTTTGGGCCATTAGGCCTTTTGGACTTAAATTTTTGTGCATGATGAGACTTGTATTTTTGCTTTGAAGTATATGGGTTAGAGGCTCGAAAATCTTCAAACCCATACTGTTGACAAAAATCTCCTAATTTTTAGGTCCATTGACATGTTGTTTCTTAAGCTGTCTTTTTAACCTAAGATCATTGCATATTTGAAGGGTGCATTTGTTGATAAAGGCAATTAAATCGCCAAAGGTCAACTGATCATAAGGAACATCTCCATTTGATTGTTCTTGGAGATTTCCTCTGACAGTTTCAGCAAAAATTTCAGGAAGTCCTGAAATGAACTTTCTTTTCCAGAATGGGTTAGCTGCATCATTCTGGAGCATGACTTTCTTCATAAAGATATCCTTATACCATCTAAAATGGCTAAGGGTTGGACATTTATGAACCATAAGAAGGTCATTTGATTTACCTTGATATTCATTAGGATTACCAATGAAATGTCTCAAGATGGTACAAACTAGAGTAGGAACACAATCAGGAATGATTTGTCCTTCTTCTGTTTTCATGGGTTGACCATCTGGTCCCATTTTCACGGCATGCATAATTTCTCGTTTTTCTGCATAAGAGAGATAATTATCCCACCATCCCTTAATCATGCCAGAAAAACCTGCTACAATGGCAGTAGCAATTGTAAGATCGTCTTTATTTTCAGTACGATGGGTGCAAGCCATCATAACCATTTCTTGAGTTACTTCAATAATGGCTTCTTCTGAAAGACCATCTATATTCCAGATATATAGATCTTTAGTAGAAAAAGAACCAAAAGCTTGAAGAGCTCTTTCTTCATACTGCATGTCAGGCAGTGAAGGCCTTGGATAATAATTGCGTGATGTTGGCATTGAATTTTGCCATCTTGGATGTTTAATTGATGTTTTTGCATGTCTAATTGGATTTGCTTGATAAGGAATATACTGGAGTCTATTTAATTCAGACATTGGATCAAAATCAACACTAATATCAGAATCCTGTTCTGACATATAAGGATTTGATAAAGTATTAATTTTGAGTCTAGAATCCAATTTTAATGCTTCAAGTTTTGCATCAATTTCTTTTAATAATTGACTGGAAGAAGTAAAGGTATGAGGAGCAATAGGTTCAGGAAGTTGGAAGAAAACATTCTTCGCCTTAATTTCCTGAGCATGAATTGCTTCATTTGATTCTTTACTTTGTTGCTCAACCAATTTTTTCTTTTTAATTTCATCAGTCACAAGTTGATCTTGGACTAACTTGTCTCTTAATTCTGAGAGCAGAATATTAGTATAATTATTCAGTTGAATAATTTTACTGACACCATAGCTTTCATTCGCATGGGATTGGAATGGTGACGCCTGGTAATTTTGCTCAGAAACAGAAAACTTTAAATCTGTTAATGGCGGTAGAATCGCATTAAATTTTTATCTTCTGGAGTTTTCCATGTTTTTAATTTAAATTTTAATATTTGGTGTTTTTGGTATTACACCTGGAACACCTACAGCTGTAATACCAAAAACATGGGAAACTCCAGAAGATAAAAAATTTAATGCGATTCTACCGCCATTAACAGATTTAAAGTTTTCTGTTTCTAAGCAAAATTACCAGGCGTCACCATTCCAATCCCATGCGAATGAAAGCTATGGTGTCAGTAAAATTATTCAACAGAATAATTATACTAATATTCTGCTCTCAGAATTAGGAGACAAGTAGGGATGGCAGTGGGGCGGATTTTCACGGATATCTGCCCCACCCAATCCGTTTGGAGCGATTTTGGACATGCCTAAACGGATTTTGGGGCAGATACGGATATTAAAAAACATCCGTTAAATATTCGGGGCGGATACGGATTTGGCCATATCCGCCCCGCGGATATCCGTTTATCCGTTTATTATGTAAAATTACAATAATACCCTACTATTTATAAAAGGATTAAACCCACTTGACCCTTTCACTTTCCCTCATTTCCTCCCTCACCCGCCTCAGAGCTCCCTTTCTCCCTCACGCCCGCCTCAGAGCTCCCTCTCTCCCTCTCTCCCTCTTCTCCTCTCTCACAGCGAAGCAGCGAAGCCTCTCTCACAGCGAAGCAGCGAAGGCGGAGGCTTCTCCTCTCTCACAGCGAAGCAGCGAAGGCGGAGGCTTCTCCCACTCCCACAACGAAGGCTCATGGCGACGTCGTCACCCCTTCTTCTCCTTCTCCTTCTCGTGCTCTGATCTGAGATGGATCTCATCAGATCTCAACAGATCTCATCAGATCTCAACAGATCTCATCTGATCCGATCTCATCCGATCTATGATGATCTGATCTATGATGATCCGATCTCTGATGACCGATCTGATGATCTGATGACCGATCTGATGATCCGATATCATCCGATCTCTGATGATCTGATGATCCGATCTCTGATGATCCGATGATCCGATCTCTGATGATCTGATGTTCTGATGATCCGATCTGAGTTGAGATCTCGATTTCAGATCTCAACAGATCTGATCTCGATCTCAGATCTGATCTGAAATCAGATCCAGAGGCAGAGATTGTTTTTGTATTTTTTTTAAATTTTTTTGTATGAATTATTTGTAAATTTTAATTTAGAATTTTGTTATTATATCCAGAGGCAGAGATCTGAAATCAGATCCAGAGGCAGAGATCTGAAATTTTTTTTAATTTAGAATTTTTTGTTTTTTTGTTTTTTTGTATGAATTCAGATGTTTTGTAATACTTTTGTTATTATAATTCAGAGAAGTTTTTAATTTTTTTGTTATAATTTTGTGCGGATTGGCGGGGCGGGGCGGATATCCGCCCATCCGCACGGGTCGGTTATGGATTTTAGATTAAAATTTTAAACGGATTGGCGGGGCGGATCGGGGATCCGTTGTTACTGACGGATTGGGGATGGATTTGCTCAAATCCGCCCCAATCCGCCCCGTTGCCATCCCTAGAGACAAGTTAGTCCAAGATCAACTTGTGACTGATGAAATTAAAAAGAAAAATTGGCTGAACAACAAAGTAAAGAATCAAATGAAGCAATTCATGCTCAGAAAATAAAGATGAAGAATGTTTTCTTCCAACCTCCTGAACCTATTGCTCCTCATACATTTAGTTCTTCCAGTCAATTATTAAAAGAAATTGATGCAAAACTTGAAGCATTAAAATTGGATTCTAGACTCAAAATTAATACTTTATCAAATCCTTATATATCATAACAAGATTCTGATATTAGTGCTGATTTTGATCAAATGTCTAAATTAGATAGACTCCAGTATATTCCTTATCAAGCAAATCCAATTAGACATGCAAAAACATCAATTAAACATCCAAAATGGCAAAATCCAATGCCAACATCGCGCAATTATTATCCAAGCCCTTCACTGCCTGACATGCAGTATGAAGAAAGAGTTCTTCAAGCTTTTGGTTCTTTTTTTACTAAAGATCTATACATCTGGAATATAGATGGTATTTCAGAAGAAACCATTATTGAAGTAACTCAAGAAATGGTTATGATGGCTTGCACCCATCGTACTGAAAATAAAGACGATTTTACAATTGTTACTGCCATTGTAGCAAGTTTTTCTGGCATGATTAAGGGATGCTGGGATCATTATCTCTCTTATGCAAAAAAACGAGAAATTATGCATGCAGTGAAAATAGGACCAGATGGTCAACCCATGAAAACAGAAGAAGGACAAATCATTCCTGATTGTGTTCCTACTCTAGTTTGTACCATCTTGAGACATTTCATTGGTAATCCTAATGAATATCAAGGTAAAACAAAGGACCTTCTTATGGTTCATAAATGCCCAACCCTTAGCCATTTTAGATGGTATAAGGATATCTTTATGAAGAAAGTCATGCTCCAGAATGATGCAGCTAACTCATTCTGGAAAAGAAAGTTCATTTCAGGACTTCCTGAAAATTTTACTGAAACTGTTAGAGGAAAACTCCAAGAACAATCAAATGGAGATATTCCTTATGATCAGTTAACCTTTGGAGATTTAATTGCCTTTATCAACAAATGCGCCCTTCAAATATGCAATGATCTTAGGTTAAAAAGACATCTTAAGAAACAACATGTCAATGGACCTAAAGAATTAGGAGATTTTTGTCAACAGTATGGGTTTGAAGATTTTCGAGCCCCTAACCCATATACTTCAAAGCAAAAATACAGGTCTCATCTTGCACGACAATTTAAGTCCAAAAGGCCTTATGGCCCAAAGCTTGCAAAAAATTTAGAACAATACTATAGCAAGCCCAAAAGGCATGGAACTCATAAACCCAAGCCTTTTTACCAAAAGCATAAAAAAAGCCACATCAAAACCCGTTTGTTTTAAATGTGGACAACCTGGCCATTATGCAAGAAATTGCAGAACTGCCGAAAAATTCCAAGCATTGGATATTCCTGAGAACATGAAACATATGTTCTTATGTACCATTATTGACTCTACGGTTGAATATACGGATGATGAATTCCAAATAAGGAATTTAAAATACTCCTCAGATTCAGACTCTAAGTCCTCAGATCAATCTGATACTTGTCAAGCAGGTGCTTGCCATTGTCATCATTCTAAATCTAAACAAATTAATATGTTATCCAATTCAAAACAATCTCAAATCCTCATTGATTTTGTGGATAAAATTAATGATCCAAATTTGAAGACTGAATATCTTCAGCATATTAAAAATTCCATTACACAACCCAAACCTACTCCTGAGGTCATTAATCCATTTTATGATCACAAAGAAATTATAGATCGATTCAAGCGATCTACTGGATCTTCTTCTCCAGTCAGTCTTTCTGATCTCTAATTTGAAGTTAATACGATCAAAAAGGAAATAACCCTCCTTAAACAAAATCAAACTCTAGTCAATCTTCAAATCCAAACACTTCAAAACAATTCATCAACTACTGCAAAACTCATTGGTGAACCGTCTTCCAATGAAGCTGATGAATCTCAATTTTTAAATAATATAAATCAAAAACAAGTAATACCCCATCAAGTTACTATCCAGAAATGGTGTTGTAGCCATTGATTTGTTTATTCAAAATGAAACTCTCATCATTGTCATTGCTTTGATCGATTCAGGTGCTGACATGAACTGCATTAAAGAAGGCATAGTTCCTTCTAAGTATTTCAAGAAAACAACACAGAAGTTGTACACCACTGACAACTCTCGTCTTGAAATTTTTCATAAACTTCCCAATGCTCATATCTGTAAAGATAAAATCTACATTAAGCAGCATTTTCTTCTTGTCAGAAATATGGAACAAACAATGATATTAGGAACTCCTTTTATCAATTCAATTTCACCATTCACAGTCTCTAAAGAAGGTATTCAAACTTCCTATTTAGGAACAAAACTTGAATTTCCATTTTTATTTAAACCAGAAATTTATGAACTTAATCAAGTCACAAAAAAGGTTTTTTTAAATTTCATAACCTGCAAACAACAACAATTAAATTTCTTAAAACAAGAAATAGAATACAAAAGAATTGTTGATCAGCTTCTTGATCCTAAACTTCAATCTCAAATCATTCAATATCAAAAACACTTACAAGAGGAACTCTGTTCCAATCTTCCAAATGCATTCTGGTACATATCACAGCATGTTGTCCGTCTTCCTTATGAACCAGGGTTCGATGAAAGAAAAATTCCTACAAAAGCTCGCCCTATTCAAATGAACAGCGAACTTATGGAATATTGTAAAACAGAAATCCAGCAATTAATGGAAAAACATCTCATTAGATCCTCTAAGTCTCCTTGGAGTTGTGCGCCCTTCTATGTAAGAAAAGTTGTTGAATTAGAACGAGGTAGTCCTCGATTAGTTATCAATTATAAACCTTTAAATCAGGTTTTACAATGGATTAGATACCCAATTCCTCATCAAAGAGATCTCCTAAAGAGACTTCACAATACTTGTGTATTCTCAAAGTTTGATCTCAAATCTGGATTTTGGCAAATCCAAATCCATCCCAAAGATAGGTATAAAACTGCCTTCAATATACCCTTTGATCATTACGAATGGAATGTAGTGCCCTTTGGTTTAAAAAATGCTCCAAGTGAGTTTCAGAATATCATGAATGACATTCTTTCCCCCTTTTCTCAATTTACCATTGTGTATATCGATGATATACTGGTATTCTCCGAATCAATCCCAGCTCACTGGAAACACTTATATCAATTTGAAAATTGTATCAAGAAAAATGGATTGGTTTTATCTCCAACTAAAATCAATTTATTTCAAACAAAGGTTAGATTTTTAGGACATAAGATTTTCAATCGAATGGTTACACCCATCTCTAGATCAATTGAATTTGCAGACAAATTTTCTGATGAAATTCGGGATAAAACCCAATTACAAAGATTTCTTGGATCTTTAAATTATGTCGCAGATTTTTATAAAGGCCTCCGAGTTTTACTTAAGCCCTTGTATAGTCGTCTTAAGAAAAACCCAAGCCCATGGACTGAAGCCTATTCTCAAATAGTCCGTCAAGTAAAAGCCCAAGTCAAGAATCTTCCTTGTTTAGGAATTTAAGATCCCAAGGCTTTTAAGATAGTAGAAACAGATGCGTCCAATCTAGGGTATGGTGGTATCCTGAAACATCGTCTTCCTGATTCTTCTACAATCCAATTGGTCCGATACCATTCAGGTATTTGGAACCAACTCAAATGAACTATTCAACAGTTAAAAAAGAAGTTTTAGCGATTGTTTTATGCATCATGAAATTTCAAGATGATTTAACAAATCAAAAATTTCTTTTACAAGTGGATTGTCAATCAGTCAAAGATATTTTAACTAAAGATGTTTTAAATCTTGTTTCCAAACAGATTTTCGCCAGATGGCAAGGTTTAATTTCTACATTCGATTTTGAAATCAAATATATAAAAGGAGCAGACAACTCACTTGCAGACTTTCTCTCTCATGAGTTTATTCAAAAATGAGTTCTTCTCAAAACTCTTCTCCAAAGCAGGTTCTTCTTGCAAAACCCCAACCCAAGGTTAGTTATGCGAAGAAACCTTCTGCTTCTTCGTCTCCAGCCCCTCTTTCTTATGCCCTTCAATTGTCCCAAAAGTTTACCCCTTTAGGACAAATCACAGAGTCCAGTTCATCTATGACAAGCTTTCCAGAGCCTAATCAGGCACCCCTTCCTTATATCAATAAGACAAATGTAAACTATCTCTGTATGGTTGAACCTTGTCTTTATGCTTTGATCTCTGATCCTCAAAGCTTAGCCAGAAATCTATTTTCTTCAGACCAACAATTTGAAGAAACAGATCCTTTCAAAAACCAGAGAATTCTATGAATTCATCTTGGTTGATTCTGATTCTGTCATCATAACCCATCATTATGATGATTCGAATTCACGAATCACTTTCTCAAAATGTCAGATCCTTAAAGTTCTGACTGAAACAGATTGGGGTCAAGTATCCCGATACCACAAGAAATTCTCTCATGAGTATTCCCCTCAATCTTATAATTATCTTGACTACAAAAGTGCGTGGTTAAGAGCCTTTTTAGTCAGTCCTCATCAAAGTGGCCACTCTTGGTTCTTTTTATTTTGCAAAAAATTCAATCACAAAACTCTTTCATTCTGGTTCCAACATGTTTGGTGGAGCTTCTTTGGTCCAGTCCTCGACATTCTTCCACCATCAGTTAAAGAAGGATGGAATGTCTTCAAAGAAAAGTACCAGCCTCCTATGCCTGTAAATGAGCAGGTGTTATCTGTCTGGTTCTTCATTCGTTTCAATTTAGCACGGATCATGTGTTGGGATTATGTCTGTTCCCAACTTGATTTTTCGCTAACCCTATCCAAGAGTAAACCCCAATGGTTTTGTCGTCGTTCAAAAGTCAAATGGTGGCAACGGTTTGATCACTCCAAAATTACCAAAGAAGGTGTTCTTGCCTTCTTCTCCAAAAAAGAGGTGTCTTCTACACCACAGTTACAGTTACAAGTCGGCCCTCTGCCAGAAGCATCATCCAATGCGAAGCTTCTGAAACAACAAATCATGAAGCATATTCTTACAAAACCTACTAAAGCTCAGCTTATGGAAACTCTGTCCCAGATCTGTTAAGATGAAACAGACGAAGACGATCCAACAGTTGATCTCAATGAAGATGATTGTTTCAACATCTTCGATCCTCGAGATTTGTAGAATGGACCCACGTCCATTATCAAAGGCAGCATCTGCCAGCTCTATGTCCAAACAAAACTGCTTTCGGCCACAGTTCCCCCGACAACATTATCTTCCTTTTGTCAAAATCATCCATGTGAAGCTACAGTTCAAAGCATGTAGCTACAGTCGAAGCATCTTCAACAGTACCTGCCGACAGTCAAAAGGTGAACAGTCGAAGCATCTTCAACAGTTCTCCTCCACTCAAGCAAAAGGATAAGCATCCAGCTCATCCTCCACTCAAATGTCTAGAAGGCTTATCCCTTCTCTCTTCTTATCTCTTCTCTTCTATAAATAAGAGCCAAGTCTTCTGCATAAGACTCAGACGTACTTAGAACACCATCTCCTGTTTGTATCCCTAGTCATATTACTACTGTAATCCTTCATCTCCTTCTTCCCTCTTGTACATCCTTCACTAGTAAGTCTCCTCTGTAATCTTTTCTTTTATTTTCAATATATAAGCATATTTCTATTTCTGAGTTTTTCTTTAAAACTTAACTAAGATCTAAACTCTGATAAGATCTTACAGTGAATCTCTAAATGTAAAACAGGAAACTGTCTTAGAGCTGTATCGATCGATTGCTTAGATCAAACTTAAATCTTCAAAATATGTATTTTTTTTATTCTGTTTATATGCATTTGGTTAATAATACTCTTATTTCTGTATACCTTTGTCTCTCCTGTTATCTTCTTTCTTTTTGATACGTAAGTTTACATTATTTACACCTAAGATATAGGATCTCCTGGGTAGAATTGGTGAGTTACACTCTTACCGATGTTGTGTTATTCATGAAGAGGGTACAAAGTGACAAGAGAGTTTTCATATTTATATCACTTTCAATCACTTTTCTGTGATTCATTTTGCATGAACATTTTATGAGAGTTTCATATATATAATGTACATAATTTAGTTTTTCATATGATATTCATTGTCTCATTTATTTTAAATCTAAAAATTCAAGAAAGAAACTAAGAACTCTCAATGAGCTATTGGAGTGAACCAAAAACAGTAAATCAATATTGGTTAAGCCCCACACAAGCATCCAAAAGTGGGAGAACACAAAAACAAGCTTTTTCATGTATTATTTATAAATGTGGTGGTAATTATAGTGAAGAAGAAATAAATAAATAAATAAATAAATATTGTGAATCATTTTAAAATTTTAAAAACTATATATGCACTTTTATGAATGTATAAAATTATTTCTTTTTATTATTCATGCACATCGCATACTTCGCTAATGCGTTATAAATCCATGATTAAAGAAATGCTTCATGCACTATTTAACTTTCACTTTGATAGTAAAATCTTAGATTTTTCAAAAACTCTGAAAATTATATTACCACTAAAAGTCGAAATAATTAAAGCCTTTGTCCAAAAGTCCAAACAAATTGTCTTGCCAGAATCAAATAAAGGAGATAAAATTAAGGTACATCTTCACACTAAATAATTAATTAATTAAAACTACTAAAACCAACGCTTGATGATATTTTAAATGCCGCTTCATTTGAGACTTTGACAAATAAAATAGGGGAAAACGGAGAATTCCGTTTTTCCAATGCACATGGAAAACACTTCAACTTGAACCAAGCCATTATATTATCGAAAATGCTAGAAAATCAGGTTTTTGCAATTACAGTGATGTGGCGTGATCTTAAAAAAATGATCAAATTTTCAAAGTGTTTATGCATATTTTGAGGATGTGAAAACTTCTTCTACTGATACCACATCATCCTGATTGCAAAACCTGATTCTCTATCCTCACTTTTATATTATATAATTGATGTAATAATGTTATGTTTATACCTTGACATACGCCACGCCTAAATCCTTATACCATACAATGCAAACAAACATTTCCAACTCGAATCAAAAGAAAACTAAAATAATTCAATGGAATTTTCAAGACAATTATGATAGCCTATGGTCCTTTTATATTGATAACTTAATATGATATATCATGGGAAACATCGGCTATATTCACTTGATTAAATGGAGTGTAAGCTATGATTAACTATTTGATTAATTATATGTCTCTGCTGCCTCTTAAAATATTGATAATTCTTCCAAAGTATCTTCATCACCCACTCTCAAATTCAGAGTCTCGGTTACTTGCAGAATAAGGAAAATCTTTATTAAAGATAAGAATGGAAACAAAATAATGGGGAATCAAATGTCAAAATACACTATAAAGGTGTGAAAAATCAAGTTCTTAAACAAATTATAAGCCGAACCTATCATTCACAACAATTTTTTAATCTTAATAAAGATAGAATGCTCTGATCTATTGTGCCTTTAAAAAATTCTCATATTTCTCTCTTTTCACACACACCATATGAGTACGCGAGGAACCCTACGATATAACTACTCCGCTCGGAGAGAAGGATTAGCTTGGGACCACCAACTTAACCAATCCCAAATGAAACTTTGAAACATTAAACTCAAACTAAATTCTGACAAGAAACTGCTTCAAATAAATTTGGAGAATCTGCAGTGAAGCATCAATTAATGCAGCGTCTCGTTAATCTTATTACAAAGCACACAAAGACTTCTTGTGATGATTCATCTTTTCTTTGACTTATCTTTAGTAAAAATTCTTTGATGCAACATTGACCAACTAAAGAAATTAATCCGAGAAAAATAATTTTCACCCAAATCAGATTCTTGTTAGAGAAAATGAAGGGATTGGAATGAGTCTCATAATGATAGACAACCAACATATCAGAAAAAAATTTCACTGAGAAGCTCACACCTTTACCCTTCCACAAAACTATCAGATTCCTCCTAGATGCATTAAATTGACAACTTTCTCTAGCTCCCCGTCATTTAGGGGTACTCGAAAGGAAAGATCCCAAAAATCTTCATTAAATTAAAAATTGTTTACTCTCCCATGTTTTTTGTTGTTAATGATAAACAACATTGAAAAGAATTTTTTTAATTTTTAATTTTTCTAAATTATTGCTTAAAGTAGACTTTAAATGTCTGGTTTTGTTTTAGACTTCATTATTAAGAGAGTGGTTCTTTTTCTTGGTTGTTTGTTTAGTTAGGTATCCAAGAAAATAGTTACTCCTTGACCTATTGGGAGTGTCGAAAGCACGACTCAAGGACCATGGTGATATGTTGAGGCATGACAGTGTACTCATGCAATAGCTCGAGCTGGTACACTTGTGTATGTATATAGGTATGCCTACACGAATCCAATGAATGACAACATCCAATTTAAAAAAGGCCCATTATGAGATAGCAAGTAGCGACGCTTCAAAGCAGACCCATGAACCCAAATTTATTTTGTAGTCTGAGCCCAACCAATATGTGAAGAGGCTATCCAAGTTGGATCCAACTTATATTTGTTCAATTCATAATAGTGAATTACACTATTACAAATGTTTTTTATTTTTTGAAAGGCGAGTTGGGTTTTTTAAGGATCCCATAATCTATCAACTGGGCGACCTATAGGCCATAATAGTGAATTATACTATTACAAATGTTTTTTTTTTTTTTTAAATGTGAGCTGGGTTTTTTTGAAAGGTGGGATTCGAAGCTAGGACGTGAAAGACAAATCCACACAGCCCTAACCACTAGACCATAACACCATTGGCACAAATGTTATGTTATTCATGAAGAAAGTACAAAGTGACAAGAGAGTTTTCATATTGATATCATTTCAATCACTTTGTTGTGGTTCATTTTGCATAAATATTTTATGAAAGTTTCATATATATAATGTAGATAATTTAGTTTTCCATATGATGTTCATGGTATCATTTTTTTTCTCTAAATCTTAAAATTCAAGAAAGAAATTGAGAACTCTCAATGAGCTATTGGAGTAAACCAAAAAGTAGTTCAATATTGATATTATACCATACTGGTTGGTTGAAATTTTAAACTTGATTATATCCTAATCTCTAATTTAAGCTCGAGTAAATCATAATCTCTAATTTAAGGACTAACTCTTGATCTCTAATTCTTGTACATTTATCTCGACAGGCCTTTCAAAATTGGACCAATACAACACATTGGTCCAAAATGTCAGTTTTATGTATTCTTTATTATAGTTAAGAAGAAATCAATAAATAAATAAGTGGTGTGAATCACGTTAGAAATTTAAAATCCATATATACAATTTTTTTTTAGAAAGGTATAAAATCATTTCTTTTTATTATTTGCGAGTTCACTAGTGCGTTATAAATCCATGACTAACGAAATGCGTTTCAATCACTATTTAACTTTCACTATGATATTAAAATCTTAGATTTTTCAAAAACTACAAAAGTTATTTATTACATTAAAACTCGAAATAGTATAAATTGATATAATTAAAGAGATAAAATTAAGTTAAATATTCACACTAAACAAATAAATAAAACTACCAAAGCCAATGCTTGATGATATTTCAAATGGGGTGATAATCTAATTGTTGCGTCATTTGAGACTTTGACAAATAGAATAGAAGAAAACAGAGGACTCGATTTTTCTAATGCACGAGGAAAACACTTTAAGTTGAACCAAGCCATCATATTATATAGTTGATGTAATAATGTGGTGTTTATCGCTTGAATGATGGTGTGGGTCAATACTTTTAGTGATGTCAAACAGAACTTGCCTAATATATTTCGGCTGCCTCTTAAGATAACTAATTGGTCTTCCAATGTATCTTCATCACCCACTAAAAAGTTGCTTATTGGGTTGTTTATTTGCTTTGATTTTATTTCGAAAAAGATGAATGAGTGTAGTGATAGTGATTAGGTGGATGCAATAACACCCATAATAGTTGAGCATGTACATCAGGTAGGGTAAGTCTAATCTCTTTAAAATACAACCACAAACACAATTTATAGAATAGGTGAAATTGTAAAAAAAAACTAATAAAAAGACCAAAATAACCAACAAACAAGGCTTGCTAGAATTGTTGGTTAAGTAAAAGAGCAAGTCTAGCCAACAATGTTTGCTGATTTTTTTTAGTCTTTTCTTGGTTTTTTTACATTTTCTTTTCTGATAGGAAAAAGTGATATCTCTTGATTGATGGTTAAGTAAACAACGCTTGTTTTCCACTCCCAAGAAAAGCAAACCTAATCAATATATTCTACAAGTGGTGAAAATGAAAAGGTTGGCTAAACCATAGATCTTATACAATTTGGTGTTGAAAACTTGGAATTGAAAATAACCTAAAGGTGATGTTTGATATGAAAACATATTGGTAATTTAAACTAAAGAAAAAGGAGCTAATCAGCCAATGATGCATACTTTATGTGGTTTGTTCGAAATATCTTCAATTAATTTTGTTTCGAAAGTAATTCATAAAGCAAGTAATTCTTCTTTTTTAACTTGTAATGATAATTGTCACCAGTTCAGATTGTCTGCACTAGGTGGAAATGGTTATTTATTCTATTAGAAATAATTCAACACATCAATTGTTTTACGAAAATACTAAAAAATCAAGTTTTGCAATCAGGATGACGTGACGTGATATTGAAATAATGATGAAATCTCTAAAAATTTTATATGTATCTCGAGGTTATAAAGAACTTCATCTGATGATTCTACATCATCCTATTTGCAAAACTTAATTCCCTGACATCACTCATTTTTTTTAAATAAATCGTTATAGCTTGATAAAGTTAGGGTTGCAGCGGTTGCCACGACATGTTCACCCTCAGGTGAATTTCTTAAGTATGGAGCTGAGTTTGTACCCTACACCTTGAACTCAATCAATTATTATTATGAAAACATTCTTTGAAAATTAAAGCCATGTAAAAGACAAAAACGAAAGGTATAAAAACAAGATCTAAGATGGATTATAATAACTAATGCTATGATTAAATCAAATAGATGCTCTTGTTATAATCCAACAATCTAGAGAAAAATAGTATAAAGTAAATAAACCCTCACAAGATTACCAAGAATACACTAAAGACAATCCATTCCAATATTTTTAAACCATAGAGAGCAATCTTAATTAATTTTCAAAACTTTTATTATTACTAATTTAATAGTCGTTGCCATTATGTATTTGATTTTTTGATACTTCCAAATCCTCTACCTCAATTATACTCCTATCATCACTTTTTCTCGCATCTTTTCCACCTAGTCATGACTTATTAATCCCAATTTTACTTACTTAATTAAGGAAGTAGATTATTAATGCATCCTAGGATCTCGGAAGCTATTAAAGACCAGAACTGGTCAACACACCATAAATTGATAAAGATGCCGCAAACTGGATTTGAACTCATGACCAAGTGGTACCATCCGCCAAACTTCAACTGTTGAACTGTCATGCCATTGGCATTTTCTTTCAAAATTATTGTCAATAAAGATTTATTTAGATGGTTAATTTAAATATTCAACTTCAATTATTTTCAACTGTGTAGTAATCATCTGCTGATTAACTGCTTTTTTGCGGCTAGCATTTGGCATACCTTTCTTATAGAGTTTTGAGTTAGCAAGAGAATAGATGGTTCGTTCAAAGCCTAGTTGCAAAATTGAGTAATTCCCCATCACTTGAACGTAGTAGGGAAATGGATTTGCGGTCTGCCTTCCTCATGCAATTTCATTGGTAATATGGAAGAAGAAAAAAAACAATCAGATTTTCAATCGTACTTCTGTCTCAAGCCTCAACCTTCATCAAAGAACAATCCAAACCATCCTAATGAATATCGCGGAATCATTGTAGTGTTAAGATCAGTGATTTTCTCTTTCACTAATCCAATTTCTTGTCTCGACGTATTTGTTTTTTAAAGTGTTGTATACTATAAAATGGTATCACTTCTTTATGTCGTATAATTAGTAATATAAAGTTTGATTATAGCAAACCTTGTTCAAAGTTGGCTTTGGCAAAGAATTCCAAAAGGTCACTCTTGATAGTGAAAACTGGATTTTATTCACTTTAAAATTTTAAATATAGAAGAAGAATAAAAGGCTTGCTTTGAAAGCCAGAAGTTGTCAAACATGAAACCAACTCTTCACCAACAAAGTTGATGTAAACTTGAGCTCTGAATACAAATTTAAACTAGCAAACAATGAAGCTGAGAAAGGAGAAAATGTGAGAAAGGAGAAAATGAGCACATTGAGAAAAATATGTAAAGAAAACCAAAGCAAAAATAAAGGTTAATGGATTTTTTTTTCCTTGTTTAGATATTTTCTTTTACTTTCACTTTCCATCTTATAAAGAAAAGCTAAAGAAATCAATACAAATTTAGTATTTGGTACAAATGTATTGTATTATTGTTCTTCGCGACATAAAGTGGTGAGCACTAGTGTTTGGCATGTCATGTAGTGACCCTGCGATTTTTTTTGATAATAATACCCCACGATTTGTTGAAATAAAAGGGAAAAGAAATTCAAAAAAAAAAAAATTGTAAATAAGATGCCCTACAAAGGCAAGGCTGTGAATAATTTTTCTAAAAGATTGGATTTAAGAATAAACCACAATAATATGATAGTGGAACAACTTTGAATCTTTCTTTGCATTTCAGGTTTGATACAACAAGCCAAATGGAAAGCAAAAATCTGGTTTGGACATGTGAGGTGTGTACGTAAGTAAAGAAAAGGACATACAAACAAAGTAAGTAATTGATGAATTGAAGCTTGATAAAAGAAAACGAGGCGATTTTGTGAGAAAAAAGGGTATCTTGGGGATTACAATTCATCGGGCAGATATTTCAATCCTGGCCGTTCCTGACTCTTTGGACGAAATCTGCACCTTTGCTCATAGTCTCGGTTGGGTAACGTTAGGGTTTCGCCGCCGCCGAAAAGCTTCAGCAGGCCTCTCGCTGACCGGTTTGCAGGCTGGCCTTTCTCCTGCAGATTGGGTTTATCGATTGATTCTCGTTTCGGCCGGCACGGTAGGTTTCTAGTTACTGCTACACACGGCTACATACTGTTTCGGTTCTAAGGCTGGGCGCCGCCGTTACGATTTGGACTGTTTCGTTCCAGCCGCCGTTACGAACCAGAGTTTTTTCACGATTGGGTGTTATCTATTGGGTCAGGGTTGACACGTCTTCTGGATGTGATGCCCTCGCCACCATCCTTTCCTCCCCCCACGGGCCCTGGCCATGGGGATTCCTCGGCTGCCTTAAAGCCTTCGTTCGCTCAAATTTTGGGCAAGATCTTGGTAGATGATTCTGCAGAGACTCTGGTCAAAGGTACTCATTTCCGCAAAGAAGGAGCCCCCGCAATCGGTCTCACGACCACGGATCAAGTATGTGGGGAAGTTTTTATGGAAAAACACGTGATAGTTCTCAAATTTTCTAGTTACCGACCGACACTGGCCGATATTCGAGATTCGATTCATAGAACATGGGGAATTTTGGGAGATTTTTCGTTGGGATTGCTGAATCAACGGCACGTGTTAGTGAGACTTCAATCGGAGATGGAAGCAAAGAAAGTTCTGGCGCGAGATTCTTTCCTCATTCGCGGAGTTCGGTTTAAAGCCTTCCGCTAGCACGATGGTTTCAGTTTAAAGGAAGATCCAATTTCAGTGCCACTTTGGGTAGAGTTACCTAATTTACCTTTGCATTTATTTCATCCCCCCATCCTTAAAGCAATTGTGAACTCGTTTGGTGATTTTTTGCGGATGGATGATCATACCCGTTGTCTTTCGCGCCCGGGTTCTGCCCGTGTTTGTGTGGAGATGTCTTTAGCGGAAAAGTTACCAAGTCGAGTTTGGATTGACCGAGCAAACAACAGGGGTTTCTGGCAGAAGATAGAATATCCGGGATTCAAATATTGCGATTTTTGTTCACTGATAGGACATCAAGAGGAGTTTTGTAGGAAAAAAAATGGTCTTAAGGGCGTAGAGGGAGGCGCGGTTTCTAGTAAAGCGGAGAAGGCAGTCAAGTCCCAAGGTGACACCAAACCAATTAAACAACAGTTCGTTCCTGTGCTCAGAAAAGATAAACATCTAAATCCTGCAGTTGGCCCGAGTGGAGCTCAGAATAGTCAGGGGGTGGAGATTGTTGAGGATGTCGGGGAGTTGCGACCGGTGGCCAGGGAACCGGTTAATGTGGTCTTGTCCAACAAATTTGCGTCGCTTCATGCACACATTGAGGTCGACGAAAATGCGAACAAGCCTATTGGTAGCGATGAGAAGGTCCCAGAAACCACCGAAGAATGCCTTTTAGAGGCGGGATACACAAATTTTGAGATTGAAAAAGTTCTTGGAACCGAAGAATCGCTGCCACAGTCAACAAAGGATGCAACCTCAGGGTCAAAAAGAGGTCGGTCCGAGGTCGTGTTAGATGAACTCCCCATTGCGGCTCAGCTGCAGGTAGTCCCAGCCGGTAACCTGGTGCCTACGGGTGCTATTTCAGCGCACAATCCATTGTCTCCAGGCGTTGTTCCAGCAGTGCCATTGTGCACTTTGGAGTTCTCCGCAGCTCCAACTAGCTCAGCAGGGGACGTCGGGACAGATTCACCACAGATTGCAGGGGTAGCTTCACCGCTGACAGTAAGGGACGCAGGGGTAGCTTCGCCACTGACAGCAGGGGAGGCAGGGATGGCTTCGTTGCACCCAGCTCTCGGCCTCCAACCTGGGACTGTTGCTAACCCAATTCTGGCCCATTCCAAGGTGCAGTGCGCTGATAGAGGTGCAAATTCAGGTCTTCTTTCGAAGCAGATTGAAGCTGCGATTGCAGTGAATCCAGCTCCTCAGCATTGTGATCCATCACCTCAGCTTTGCGATTCAGCACCTCAGCTTTGTGATCCAGCAAGGGACGCAGGGGAGGCATCGACATTCTCAGTTCCAGCAGGGGATGCAGGGGACGTTCAGTCTATTATCGTAGCCAGTCCTCGGCTGGCTCTTGTTCACAGCCTCTCCACAGATGACGCAAAGCCTTCTCAGCCAGTTACAGCTTTGGTGGCAGGGGGTGAACCTGAGCTTATGCTCACTGAGTCGCAAGATACTGAACATGGCATGACAAAGGAAGTTGAGACAGCTTTGGGGCGGTCGTCAGTTCTGAATCGATTACAAGAAGTCTTGGCCAAGCGATCATTACCCGGGGTAGAAAGGTCCGACAAGGACGATGGGGAGTTGTATGATGTTGCAGTTCAGTTGTTTGAGGAGAGTCGTATCTTGCGACAACCGAAACCATCCAGCTACAACACCACACTTCACGGTCTCACGGATGAAAATGATGTCGCTGCTTCGGACACAGAGTTGGGATCTGACTCTCATGCTATTACTAATTTCAATTTGGGGGGACTTTCTGATGTGGAGCTCTTGCACCAAGTCAAAACAGCAGCCCCCTCGGGCAATCGTCGTAAGACTAAGAAGGGTAAATCTTCTTCCCGCTTTTAAGATGATGGAAAACCTTATGTTTTGGAATGAACGGGGGATTGGTAATCAGGCCACGAGGAGGAGACTACATAGATTGGTAATTGATCACCATATTAGAATTCTGATGATTGCGGAACCAATGATTGATATTCATAGATCGATGGATATTGGTAACAAGCTCCGACTCGGAGGATTTGCCTCCAACGACTCCCTTGGTGGCAAGATTTGGATCTTTTGGGATACCTTTTTGGCTCTTTCAGTGGTGGATATGTCAGACCAGATCATTCATTGCCAGGTAACGGATACTAACTCAATAATTTTTTTAATTTCTTTTGTGTATGCTAAATGTTCTGTGGATGAACGCCGTGATCTTTGGTTGAGTATGGCTAATTTTGCGGCCAACCATGACTATCCTTGGATGATTGGAGGGGACTTTAATACTTATTTGAATTCTGGCGAAAAAGTAGGCGGGGTGGAGCCGTCCAGGGCAAGCATGTCCCAATTTTCTGATTGCATTGAAACCTGTGGTTTAATTGATTGTGGATTCTCTGGCCCCCATCTTACTTGGTGCAATAACAGGCGGGGTAGGGAACGCATCTGTGCAAGACTTGATAGAATTTTTGTTACCTCCACTTGGTTGACAGAATTGGGGTGTCCTAAAGTGGAGCATCTTAGCAGAACCTTTTCAGACCACTCTCCTTTGTTGGCTTCCATGCCGACACAGGCAAGATGTGGTTATGCTCCTTTTCGTTTTCTTAATATGTGGACCACTCATCCTGGGTTCATGGATCTGGTTAAGGATGCGTGGATGGCTGATATGGGTACCATGCGCCCTATTGACAGTATGGATGCCAAGCTCAAACTGACACGTCGCGCTCTCATACAGTGGAACAGGACGATCTTTGGCAATGTGTTCAGTAGGCTCCGGGCACTAAAGGATGAAATGCAACAGTGGGAAACGACACTTTTGGCGGGTTTTGGAAATAATAGTACTTATGGTCTTAATGTTGATGCCAATTGGGATGTGCATGCTTGCTCAAATTTACACCGATGCCAGGCTGAGTACAGATTAGCTCTCAAATAGGAAGAGCTTTATTGGATTCAAAAATCAGGTGAAAAAGAGTTTAAGGAGGGGGATGCCTGCACTAAGTTCTTTTTTGCTTCTGCCAAATCCAAACAAAGCGTCGCGTCATCAATCAGATTACTTTACAGAGTGGTCGAGTTATTTCGGATCCGGGTGAACTTCTTGACAGCGCAAATGAGTTTTTTGCGAATATGATGTCTTCTCATGGTGATTGTATAGTGGATACGGAATTGCTCAATTGTATCCCGCAATTGGTGGATCCTGGTCAAATCAATCTTTTGGTTAAACGACCATCCTTGGAGGAAGTCAGAGATGTCGTGTTCGACATTCCTAAAAATAGTGCGCCAGGGCCGGATGGCTTTACGGCGGAGTTTTTTCAATTCGGTTGGGAATTCTTGAGCAGTGACATTTGGGAGGCAGCGATACAATTTTTTGAAGGCGAGGTCATGCCGGCATCTTTTTCGGCGAATTTTCTGACCTTGATTCCTAAAATTGAAAACCCAGTTTCCTTTGCTGATTTTCGCCCTATCAGTCTGTGCAATGTGATTTATAAGATCTTCAGTAAAATCCTATGCAATAGGTTGGTGGATATCTTGCCCCGATTGATTTCTCAGGAGTAGGGAGCTTTTGTCAAAGGTAGATTCATTGGTGAAAATATTGGCCTGGCGTATGAATTGATGCGAGACATCAATAGGCAGGTTATTGGAGGTAATGTGGTACTGAAAATTGACATGGAGAAAGCTTATGATAGAATGGAATGACCATTTTTGTTTGCGGTTCTTAAGAAATTTGGTTTTCATGGCAGATTCTGCCAGCTCATTTCCAACTGTGTGGCCTTCTGTGGATTTTCAGTTCTTCTCCAGGGGGTATACAAAGGTTTCTTCAGATCCACTAGGGGTTTAAGGCAAGGTGACCCCTTATCTCCGTTTCTATTCATTATTGCCTCAGAAGTGTTAAGTAGGGGGTTGAAAACAGCTTTTGAGGACGGCAGAATAGGGTATTATTATACCCCCAGGAATTGCAGTCCGATATCCCATCTTCTGTATGCAGATGACACGTTGATTTTTTTAAATGGCCGAAAATCTTCAATCTTGGGATGCATGGAGTTTATGCGACGGTACTGTCGGAGCTCGGGGCAGAAAATAAATGATGGCAAAAGTTCTTTCACTTTGGATGATAGAGCAGCAGCGGAGCGCATAGTGGCACTAAAAATTTATACGGATTTTCATTTTCGCACAAGCCCATTGAAATACTTAGGTGGGCCAATCTTCCAAGGGAGAGTGAAAATTACATACTTTGAAGATTTAATTTCTAAGATTCAGACTCGCATTCAGGGGTGGAAGGCAAAACTGTTATCTCCTAGAGGTAGATTAATTCTGATTAAGCACGTCCTATCATCAATTCCTATTTATATCCTGAGTGCCATGTGTGTACCACGTTCAGTTTTGGCTCGAATTAATAGTTTGATGGCGGATTTCTTTTGGGGTGACAGTGAAGGCCGGCTAAAGAAAAAATGGGTGCATTGGGATAGAATATGTTTGCCTCAGGCGGAAGGTGGTTTGGGAGTTAGGGACTTTATGGTCGTTATGAAAGCCTTCCGTATTAAGGCCCTTTGGAGAATGCTAACTTTCGATTCTTTATGGGCTACTTTTATGAGGAGCAAATACTGGATACAAGGAGTTGCTTTGAATAGCCAATTAATAAAAGTTGGGTCATCTCCTTTCTTTAAAGAAATTATGCTTGGGCGTTCGATCCTTTCGAGTAACTCGCTTTGGCGTATTGGCATGGGGGACAACAATTTTTTTGAGGAAAACTGGAACTTAATGGCTTCTTTCAAGAGACCGACGACTATGTCTAATCACGGTTTTTGGCCTACGGTCAATGAGGTGCTGTTGAATAATTTTGA
This sequence comes from Berberis thunbergii, assembly GCA_003290165.1. Classification (NCBI taxonomy): domain Eukaryota; kingdom Viridiplantae; phylum Streptophyta; class Magnoliopsida; order Ranunculales; family Berberidaceae; genus Berberis; species Berberis thunbergii. The sequence continues at coordinate 64,913 of QNQO01001695.1, forward strand.
AGTAGTTCATCCAGACCTTAGAAGATTGGCTCGAGCTCTTTATGCAGATAGACTACGAGGTGAGGCTAATGAAAAAGACACGTGCGTATGGGTTCCCAATGCGAATGGTCTCTTTTCACTTCAGTCGGTCTATGAAACGTTACGGCCAAAAGGCCGGGTTAATGTTATCAGTTCCATGCTTTGGCAAGATCTCCTTCCCTCCAGAATTTCAGTCTTTATTTGGAAATTACTCCGTCGAGGAGTGCCAGTTGATGGAGAATTATACAGATGTGGTCTCAGTCTGGCTTCCAGATGTCATTGTTGTAGTGCGCCTAAGCAAGAATCCTTGCAACATCTCTTTCTTGACGGAGATTTGGCTAGGAAGGTGTGGAACCATTTTGATGGAGTTTTTGATATACATATTCGGCGTCCAGCAGACATTTCTATGGTGATAGTAACCTGGTTCAAGAGAGCTAATTGCAAATCACAAACAGGTGTGTTACTCTTCCTTTCTCCCATGTTCATTTTATGGGAAATTTGGAAACAAAGATGCAAATGTGTTTATGAAAATGTTCCCCCAAATCCCGCCTTTGCGATTTTGAACATTAGGGGTCAATTGAGAATGGCAAATTCTTTCATTATCCCCAAGCAAGTTAGTAGTCACAAGTCCCCGTTACGGGCTTTGGGGTTGAGTGTGCTTCCTGTTAGACGGAAAATGGTTAGAATTGTTTATTGGCTCCCACCTCCCATTGACTTTGTGGCACTCAATGTGGATGGAGCCTCCCGCAAGGAAAATGCATCTGGTGGGGTGATTATTAGAAATTCGAGCGGATTATGTGTGGTGGCCAAACAATTTTTTTTTGGCATAGGCTCAAACAATAAAGCGGAACTATTGGCTCTGTGTGAGGGTCTTCGCCTTTGCCTACGCTGGGGTTTCAAGAAGGTGATTATCCAAACGGATTCGGCACTTGTCTGCGGTTGATTTAAGGATCATTTAAAAATACCGTGGCATTTGGAGAATACTTTGAAAGAAATAAAGATATTGACTGCGAGAATGACTTTACTGTGTCATCATATTTATCGTGAAGCCAATGTAGCGGCGGACTCATTGGCGGATAGAGCACAAAAGGGTCATAGGACAGTCTCTTACAATGGGACAGACTTGCCTAGAAAATGTGCCGGCTTGATTGTGCTCGATCGATTACACACGACCTACATTCGCCATGGGGACGAGTAATTACTGGTTTTTGGCTTTGTGACTGCGAGGTTCGGGGATTCTGGCTCTGGTAGTCCGGGGGAATGTCTACGAGACTCACTGCTGCTTGCAGGGGAGGAGGATGTGCGGTTTTAGGTAGAGCACTCTGTCGCAAAACAGAGTGCCATCTGCTGTTGCAGTGCTGTGTTGCTGTTTCTGCTACTGCTGTTGAAGCGAGGTTCTGATGCTGCCGCTGCTGTGCTTTCTTGCGTAACGGCTGCTGATGATGCTGCACGGCATTGTTGCTGTGGTTGCTACGCGACATTGCTGTTGCTACTGCTGCTGCTGCGCGGCATAGCTGTTTCTGCTGTTGCGCGGCTTGGCTTATCTGCTGGGTTTACTGAAACAGGAGCGTAATGTTGTTATCTGTCGCAGCGTTGACGCTGAAATGAGGCGACATACGGCTGAAGCGTGTGTATGTCGGTGGAGTTGGGGTTTTGTGACAGACACGCGCGGGTGCTGCGGTTCCTACGTTTGAGGGCTGCGGTTGCTGTACGAGATGCTGGGAACTATTTGTGAGCTGAGTCTTTTGCTTGCTTTAAGTTTTGTATTCTCTTTGTTTTTAATTTCTGCTTTGGTTGTCATACGGGTAACGTCATAATGTACCCCCGTAGCACTTGTAAGTCATTTTTTGATAAGTAATTAAGGTCTGACATTCCATAGTTGCCCCTCCCCACTGGAGGTTAATTTAAAAAAAAAAAAAAATCTAAAATATTAAAGTTCCCTTCATTTCTTGTTACATATTGTCACTAATTCGTAATATGGAACTGACATTTAGAAGTCACAATGCCGATACATCCTTAAGACAGGGGAGACTCTCCGGTGCTCAAGTCAATCAAATCCCATGTGATAAAACATTACATTCTTTGTTTCCATTTTTTTTTTCTTGCAATGAATTACTAGAGTAACAGGAATTAAATTTGGTCTGGCCAATTCTTCAGGAAAAAAAATTTCATTTCTGTACAAGAATAAAAGAGAGTGATGAAAGGTCTTAGGAAATTTACTGTCCAATTCAACAGAGTTTTTTTTTCTTTTCAGAAGGAAATGAGAGCAATTGAGTCATGAGTTTTGTCCAAGTCATGAGTTTTTTTCTTTTCAAAGGAAAAGAGAGCTATTGAGTCATGAGTTTTGTCAAAGTCATCAGCTAGCATCATTGAATTGGTGATTAGGGCAAGTCAATTTGATTACCAGGTCTCATCCATGCTTCATCACCTGACCATATCCTCCTTCAAATATCAATGCCATTTTTTCAATATTTTATGTCAACATTAGTTTGTGTTTATACGAAAGTTTTCTTCTAAATAAGCCTAAAAGTGGTCGCTATATTGAGAAATTAAATTCTTGTGGGTTAGAGTCAATAGTGGCAGGCGCAAGACTAATCGTGTATTTGATTTATTTACATGGTTCAAGTATCCATCCATCGTCTATGAAATTATTCCTTTAATTGTATAATTGCAAAGTATAGGATAAACTATTGTCATCGCAACAAAATAACATATAGGCAGCGGTCATTTTCATTATAGTCACGATTCCATAGAGATCATTATAATCAAAGGCGCATGTCGACCAATCAATGATGTTCTTATTCAAAATTTAATACCAATAGTGATTGTCAATGAGGTTCTAATTTTCATTGAAATTAAACAACCTAGATTCTATTAAGTGTCGTAATATGATATAAATAGAACAAAACTTATGGGAAAACTTGAGTCATGGATGATGTCTTCCACTCTTAGAGTTTGGGAGAGTTTTTTTCAAACCAAATCAATCTACCAATTCTAAGTAGTCAAATATAGCAAAACCCAATCTATCTTAATCACAAGAAATGATCTTCTTTCTATCTGTCTTTAATTCTTGGATTACCAATCTATCTTAATCACAAGAAATGATCTTCTTTCTATCCGTCTTTAATTCTTGGATTCATTTATAGTGAAATGTAGGTGAGAATAGTTGAGAACATGTTAAGAGGTGATTAGTGAAGTGAAGTTTGAGAAAGGTAAACTAATGAAAAGGATTCAACATTCATGTTTATTAGTATTATTGAGTGGTAGATTGATGTAAAATCCTGCTTGCTTTCCAAAAAAAAAAATTTAATGTAACAATCACATGCATGGAAGAAGAAAATGTTTTTATCTTATATATCGGCCAGAAATGACCTTTTTCTAGCACTTTTATACGTGGCAATTTCTCTATCCGCCGTTGCAATGATTTTCTGGCAAATTTAGTGTTTTTCTCCACCAAAATTAGATTTTATTTGGCAGTTATGTTCCGCCAAGAAACGAGACCTTTTGTGGTAGTGGAAGAAGAAAAGGTTTTTGGGTGCCTTCTTCACCCAACACTAGTACTACTTCTACACCAACACTATCAACCCACCATGTGCTTGTACAAGTATCTTGTATATCATGCTACCTAACATGGTTTTTGGTTTTTGGAAGATAAAATAAATAGTAAGTTATGAACCTTATCAGACCTAAAAAATTTGGAGGCACATGAACCCTAATATTAATTACTTTAATTGAAGTATGGACATCACATTGATCAACTTATTGAATCTTGTCTATAGTTAACTTGATTAATTTACAAAAATATTTGTTTTTGCTGATACAAAAATTACCTACCAAAGCTTAATTAGTCCCTTTCTTGTGTTTTCTTAAAGCAACTAAAGACAAATTGTCTACCAAACAACAGTGATTAGTAAAGGTTGTTGCTAAAGGGCAACATGATTAGTAAATGTTGCTAAACAACATGATTATTTGCTAAAGGGCGACTTTTAATGTTTAAGTACATACACAATTAATTAGTTAACGACACTTTCACACAATTAGGTTTACGAATGAGATGGTTTTTTATACCCCAAATCATCAAAACAAAAGGGATAGTCGTACAATAATTAGTCCCATATTAATGAACAATTATGCTCTACTGAAGCTAAAAAGAATCATCAATCAACCTTACCTAAACCCTATATGCTAATCATCTACCATGTTAAACAAATGAAATCAGACCAATCAACCATAAACCCTACAATGGAAGTTAGCAATCATAATTAAATAGTCTAATATTGAAAAGCAAAAAGTACGTAATTGTGATCAACAACTAAATTATATTCACAAAGTTTGCTAAATTATCTTAGCAAGAACTATAATGTGTTGATTGAACCAAAGAAGTCAATCAAATACTCATACTAACTTACTAAGCACAAAACTTGTACTTTTTAATATATATATATATATATATATATATATATATATATTTTTTTTTTTTTGGGTCAAACACGAAGATGTTTATTAAAGAAAGAAAAAGAAACAAATTACAAAAAGAATCATTCCTATATCAATGAATTCCAAGACACCATGAATGTGTCAAAAACCAAATTTCTAAACAAATTACAAGCCGAACCCATCATCCACAACAATTCTCTAATCTCGATAAAAATAGAGTGCTCTGATCTATTGAGCCCTTCAAATACCCTTTTATTTCTCACTTTCCACACACACTGCATGAGTACGTGAGGAACCCTTCGCCACTTGTACTCAAATCCAACTAATCTTCATGCCCTACAAGAATGATCAAACAACATGAATGCAAGCTATTTATTGGCAACAATAATGTTGACAAAACATTCTGATATTACGATTTCTATTTTTGTACAATAGCTAGATAAGAGCTGGGCCTAAACCATGATGCCATTTCGGTTATTATGTACAAAGATGATGAACCAGAAACACGAGAACGTAAACATTGTTCTTGAAAACTCGCAGTTGATCTTACCAAAGTTCATTTTATTTATCAGATCTTAGGACATTCTAGCCAAAGTATATCATATCGTGTACTGTATAACAAATAAAAGATGCTTTGTGCCATTGTGGTGTTAATAATAGTAATAATAATAACTTTTCTTAATAATAATAATAAATAAAAGATGATAGTTTTCTGTTTATTTATTTGGGTGGATCTGAGGATAGAGAATTCTTTTATAAAGAACATTACACGTGCTTAGATTCTTTTTCCAAACCTAAAGATTTCAATGAAATTAGGAACAAAATTTGGGGCGCATTTTATTCACCAAAATGAAAGTTTAAAATAGATTCTTGTTGCAGGGATGTTATCTCTAACTCAATTGATCGCGAACAAAACAAATGAACACTAATTCAAAATTATGTATCAGATAGATGACTATATTTTCAAAAGTAGGGATCAAACGGTTCAACTTTCACGGATAGCTTGATATGCAACTTTAAAAAATGTCAATTCAATTTTTTTTTTATTATGAAATAGGAAAAGAAGAGGGAAAATAGCTTATTAAAAACTTCGCACAAACTTTTTGCCTAATCCAATATGAAGATATTTTTTCCAATTTTTAAAACATTTTTTTTCTTATATATATATATTTTGGATCACTTGACTCACATGCGCCCATGATGATACGAATCAACCACATTCCGCTTACAATCGTGCCTATTGATTGGATATTCTCTTAACTTGATTTGAATTTGAATTTGAATTTTTTGTATCGAAAAAATGATATATAACGCCTACTTTTTATAATTTTACCCACATCATATTTTAACCAAAAAATTTAGAGAGTCATGCCTTTAATGCCAAAGAGGCTCTTTGTGTTTATGATCGATTGATGGACTATGAAGATCTCTATTCTAACAATAGAAAATGTGTCAAAATGCCTTTATTTTTAAAAGAAAGAATCTTAAAAGCCACAAATCCAACTCATGGCTTAAAAATAATTAGAAATACATTTTTAACCTTTAATTTAAATAATTAATTTTCAAATTTTATTCACTTTCTTAAACTTAATCATAAGTTTAGTTTTAGATTTTTTATTTTTAATTTTTTTACTTCCAAATCACTAAGCAATAATTGACCAGATGTATTTTAGGAACATGAAATGAAACAACTTTGAACAATATCAAATTGCATTAGAGATAACATATTTCGCTTCTTTCAATGTAACTAGAAATTGAATATTTAAATAACAACACCACGTCAATGTGTATAGGAATGTGAGTATATTTGTCTTTTTATATATTTTTTAGCCATGATTTAGGTTTGTGGCATTTAATAGTCCTGAATTACAAAAAGTAAGCTTTTTGAGACATTTTGAATTGTTAGGATCTTATATGGTATACAATTATAAAAATTAGGCTTTATAAGTGATGTACCCTTTTTGGATTTTTGATTTAGACCAAATACAAATATAAAAATTAAGCTAGAGATTGTAGTTGGATAGCTAAATTAAGTTGATTCAGTTTTGGTGTGGAAATTACTCCGTAGAGGGGTACCAGTGGATGGGGAGCTGTACAGATGTGGATTTAGTCTGGCTTCTAAATGTAGATGTTGCAACATGCCACAGCGAGAATCTCTGAATCATTTGTTTTTGGATGGTGAACTGGCAATGCAGGTTTGGCGCCATTTTGAGTTGATTTTTGATGTGCATATCAGAAAACCGTGGAAATATCCATGACCCTTGTCATTTGGTTTAGGCGAGCCAATATGAGAACACAAACAAGTGTGTTATTCTTTCTCACTCCCATGTTCATTTTATGGGATATATGGAAACAGCGGTGCAAATGTGTTTATGACAATGCTGCCCTGAATTCTGCTATTGTGATTTTGAATATTCGGCATAATCTATACTTGGCAAATAATTTATACCTTGACACATGCCACTAAGGATGGGCACGGGACGGGATGAGGCGAGATAGACTCATCCCGTTCATACGGGATCGGGACGGGATCAACGTGCTCTCATTTTTTGAGAAATTACTACTTACCCAATACCCAATTTGCTTAGTTGAAAATAGGCAAAGGCAATTCGTTGAACTACACATAAATGATAGCATTGGATTGAGTATGCAACATCATAATAAACTACCATAAATGATAACTGAAATTCACTCTGTAATTAAGATTTCTGCAGAATTTTGAATGACTAAGATGTGGACAGTATAATGGCAATGGTGCTAAAAAGAATGTTTCATTATTGCTTAAAAAAAAGTCATTAAATTCATTGTCTTGACACGAAATAAAATCTCCAATGTAGTTAGCAATTCCATTTTGAGTTTTAAAGAATTTGTAATTAAATAACTCATTTAGAATTCTAGAAATAAACAAATATCAAATAGTTGCAGATATAGACTAATGTCAATTACACTGATTTCAACTAAATTCATTTTTCTTCAATTACGCTAATATTGCAATCCTAAAATAAATAAATAAATAATAAATATTAAAAAATTAGCTCGGGGCGGGACGGGATTGCGGGATTGAAAATTTTCATCCCATCCCATCCCATCTCATTCTAGATCGGGATGGGATGAGATCGGGATGAAATTATTCAATCTCATTAAGACCCGAAAAAATCGGAACGAAATGAAATCGAGACTGAAATGAGATCGCGAAATGGAACGCCCACCCCTACATGCCACGCCTAAATCTTTACACCATATAATGCAAACAAACATTTCAAACACGAATCATAAGAAAAATAAAATAATTGCATGGAATTTTCAAGACAATTATGATAGCCTATGGTCCTTTTGTTTCGATAACTTAATATAATATATCATGGGAAACATTGGCTATATTCACTTGATTAAATTATTAATTATATGTCTCTGCCGCCTCTTAAGGTATTGATCATTCTTCCAAAGTATCTTCATCACCCACTGCCCTCAAATTCAGAGTCTCGGTTACTTGCAGAACGAGGAAAATCTTTAGTAAAGATAGGAATGGAAACAAAATACATTGGGAATCAAATGTCAAGAGACACTGTAAAAGTGTGAAAAATCAAGTTTTTAAACAAATTAAAAGCTAAACCTATCATTCGCAATAATTTTTTAATCTTAATAAAGATAGAATGGTCTAATATGTTGAGTCATTTAAAAAATTTTATATTTCTCTTTTTTCACACACATCACATGGGTACATGAAAAATCCTACGACATAACTACTCCGCTCGACGAGAATGATTAGCTTGGGACCACCAACATAACCAATCCCAAATGGAACCTTGAAACATTAAACTCAAACTAAATTTTGACAAGAAATTGCTTCAAAAGTGAAGCATCAAATAATACAGCATCTCGTTAATCTCATTACAAAGCACACACAAGACTTCTTGTGATGATTTATCTTATCTTTAACCTATCTTTAGTAAAAATTCTCTTATGCAACGTTGACCAACTAAAGAAATTAATCCGAGAAAATTAATTTTCACCAAAATCAGATTATTGTTAGAGAAAATGAAGGGATTGGAATGAGTCTCATAATGATAAACAACCAACATATCAGAAAATTCTTTTACCGAGAAGTTCACACCTTTACCCTTCCACACCAAACTATCAGATCCCTCCGAGATGCATTAAATTGACGACTTTCTCTAGCTCCTTGTCATTTAGGGGTCCCGAAATGAAAGATCCCAATAATCTTCATTAAATAAAAAATTGTTTACTCTCATGTTTTTTGTTGTCGATGATAAACAACATTGAAAATATTTTTTTTCTTTCTTTCTAAATTATTGCTTAAAGTAGACTTTATAGGTCTGGGTTTTGTTTTAGACTTCATTATTAAGAGAGTGGTTCTTTTTCTTGGTTGTTTGTTTAGTTAGGTATCCATGAAAATAGTTACTTCTTAACTTAATGGGAGTGTCGAAGGCATGACTCAAAGATCATGGTGACATGTTGAGGCATGACACTGTACTCATGCAACAGCTCGAGCTAGTACACTAGTGTATGTATATAGGTATGCGTACAGGTATGCCTACATGAATCCAATGAATGACAACATCCAATTTAAAAAAGGCCCATTATGAGATAGCAAGTAGCGACGCTTCCAAGCAGACCCATGAACCCAAGTTTATTTTGTAGTCCGAGCCCAACCAATATGTGAAGAGGCTATCCAAGTTGGATCCAACTTATATCTGTTCAATTCATAATAGTGAATTACACTGTTACAAATGTTATGTTATTCATGAAGAGGGTACAAAGTGACAAGAGAGTTTTCATAATGATATCATTTCAATCACTTTGCTGTGGTTCATTTTGCATAAACATTTTATGAAAGTTTCATATATATAATGTAGATAATTTAGTTTTCCATATGATGTTCATGGTATCATTTTTATCCCTAAATCTTAAAATTCAAGAAAGAAATTGAGAACTCTCAATGAGCTATTGGAGTAAACCAAAAAGTAGTTCAATATTGGTATTATACCATACTGGTTGGTTGAAATTTTAAACTTGATTAAATCCTAATCTCTAATTTAAGCTCGAGTAATCATGATCTCAAATTTAAGGACTAACTCTTAATCTCTAATTCTTGTACATTTATCTCGACATGCCTTTCAAAATTGGACCAATACAACACATATATCCACAATGTCAATTTTATGTATTCTTTATTATAGTTAAGAAGAAATCAATAAATAAATAAATGGTGTGAATCACTTTAGAAATTTAAAATCTATATATACAAATTATTTTTTTATAAAGGTATAAAATCATTTATTTTTATTATTTGCGAGTTCACTAGTGCATTATAAATCCATGACTAACAAATGCGTTTCAATCACTATTTAACTTCCACTATGATATTAAAATCTTAGATTTTTCAAAAACTACAAAAGTTTTTTATTACACTAAAACTCGAAATAGTATAAATTGATATAATTAAAGTGATAAAATTAAGTTAAATATTGACACTAAATAAATAAATAAAACTACTAAAGCCAATGCTTGATGATATTTCAAATGGGGTGATAATCTAATTGTTGCATCATTTGAGACTTTGACAAATAGAATAGAGGAAAACAGAGGACTCGATTTTTCTAATGCACGAGGAAAACACTTTAAGTTGAACCAAGCCATCATATTATATAGTTGATGTAATAATGTGGTGTTTATCGCTTGAATGATGGTGTGGGTCAATACTTTTAGCGATGTCAAACAGAACTTGCCTAATATATTTCGGCTGCCTCTTAAGATAACTAATTGGTCTTCCAAAGTATCTTCATCACCCACTAAAAAGTTGCTGATTGGGTTGTTTATTTGCTTTGATTTTATTTCGACAAAGATGAATGAGTGTAGTGATAGTGATTAGGTGGTCGCAATAACACCCATAATAGTTGAGCATGTACATCAGGTAGAGTAAGTCTAATCAGCCATGTTTGTTGGCAATTTTTTGATTTTTTTTTTTTGTACTTTTTGCACAATCTTTTTAAAATATAATCACAAACGTCATTTATAGAATAGGTGAAATTGTAAAAAAAACTAATAAAAAACCCAAAATAACCAGCAAACAAGACTTGCTAGAATTGTTGGTTAAGTAAATGAGTAAGTTTAGCCAACAATGTTTGCTGATTTTTTAAATCTTTTCTTGGTATTTTTACATTTTCTTTCCTGATAGGAAAAAGTGATATCTCTTGATTGATGCTAAAAAAAAAAGAATCACTTCATTACCTTTCCAATTTTTTTTGTAGAAAAGACTTCAAGAAGAGTCAGCAACTTTTGTAAGATCAAAATTGTTAATATGAAGATAACTTTCAGCATTTTCTCAATTTACAAGATAATCTTAAAATTTTCAAATCATTTCAAAACCCCAAACATACTTTTCAATTATACGAGTGTCGTAGGGACATGGTAATCCCACACTGCATGAAGAGAAATTCTACACGTCAAGGAAGTGGCGAGGAAAACAGCGAGGGGAGGGAGGTGGTGGGGGTGGGACCGTCCATCCCCTTCGGAATGCGCTCTTGAAAATTGGAGGCATGCATCCCAAAGGGATGGACGGTCCCACCCCCTCCACCTCCCTCCCCTAGTTGTTTTCCTCCCCCATTGTAGAATTTCTCCTACATGAATGACCAAAGAAATAATTCAAATTTCAAAGTACATCTCATCGATCCCTCCTTTTCTTTAATGATTATGAACAATGGATGGGTGCTATATATTCATAATTCATGGAACAATACATTCATTTAGGGGCCGGACAAATCTTGAGTCAAGGATGTTGTTTTCCACTCCCAAGAAAAGCAAACCTAATCAATATATTCTACAAGAGGTGAAAATGAAAAGGTTGGCTAAACCATGGATCTTATACAACTTGGTGTTGAAAACTTGGAATTGAAAATAACCTAAAGGTAATGTTTGATATGAAAACATATTGGTAATTTAAACTAAAGAAAAAGGAGCTAATCAGCCAATGATGCATACTTTATGTGGTTTGTTTGAAATATCTTCAATTAATTTTGTCTCAAAAGTAATTCTTCTTTTTTAACTTGTAATGATAATTGTCACCAGTTCAGATTGTTTGCACTAGGTGGAAATGGTTATTTATTCTATTAGAAATAATTCAACACATCAATTGTTTTACGAAAATACTAAAAAATAAAGTTTTGCAATCAGGATGGCGTGACGTGATCTTAAAAGAATAATGAAATCTCAAAAGTTTTTATATATATCTCGAGGTTATAAAGAACTTCATCTGATGATTCTACATCATCCTATTTGCAAAACTTAATTCCCTGAAATCACTCATTTTTTTTAAATAAATCGTTATAGCTTGATAAAGTTAGGGTTGCAGCGGTTGCCACGACATGTTCACCCTCAGGTGAATTTCTTAAGTATGGAGTTGAGTTTGTACCCTACACCTTGAACTCAATCAATTATTATTATGAAAACATTCTTTGAAAATTAAAGCCATGTAAAAGACAAAAACGAAAGGTATAAAAACAAGATCTAAGATGGATTATAATAACTAATGCTATGATTAAATCAAATAGATGCTCTTGTTATAATCCAACAATCAAGAGAAAAATAGTATAAAGTAAATAAACCCTCACAAGATTACCAAGAATACACTAAAGACCATGGGCGGACCTACTAAGGGGCGAGGGGAGGGGGGCAGCTGCCCCCCCTCAACTTTTAAAATATTTTTAATATATATATATTTTAGTCTTAAAAAATCGATTATATAATGTAGAATACAATATGATAATTGTTTATGAAATTTTTTTAACATATTTGTGTTGGTGTAGTGGTTGGAGGTTTATCACTTTTGGTAAAAGACCTGAGTTCGATACTCTTCGAGTGCATTTTTTATTTTATTTTCAATGCAGTTTTATTAGTAATTGCAAACATAAAAAAATGTTTAGTTTAATAAAAAATTATTAACATTAAAGAATTGAAATGTTTTTCACAAGTGATATTAAATCCCTAACAAAAAAATATTTAAATTTAATATCTAAAATAATAACGATAGAATTCAATAGAAATATATACCATTAGCCAACTCGTATAAAATTTGAGCATCATATAAACTATTTTTTCTTTGAAATTGTATTATGATCATATTAGATTCGCAAATTTCAATTTTTTTTAACTTCACCTAGAACTTATCCTAATTATTTTGTGATTCTCAATTCTAGACAACCAGACTTTATAGCTACTTTTTGGTCAGGTTTTAAGTTTTTACATTTCTATCTCTTCTATAGATAATGTTTGTGGTTATATTTTAAAGATAATGAGGTAAATGTGTAAAAATGTTATAGCCTGGCTAAAAAATGACTTTAAAGTCTGACTTCCTAGACAAACTCTTTTGTGAAATTAGTTATATATTCTAGTTATTATGTTTGTTTGCTCTTTGCTAAGGTCACACACTCATATTCCAGAAATACCGAACAAAGGAATTTCACGGTCAAACTGCCGGAATGACCTAAAAATCCTAGTCCTAAGTGATTCACTTTGGATTGAAAAGACAGTACTTCGCAATTCCTATGAACCTAATTAATTGAAATTCCATCCAGTAAAACGGAAGAGTTATAAATCTCCAAAATAATAGATAGGAATACCGCGAAGAGAGCCATTGCGACACCCATCAACGGGGTAGTTCCCCATCTGGGCGCTACTTTACCATATTCCGAATTCAACGGTTTCAATAAACTTCCTAGACCAGTCTGTCTTGGTCTTGGACCAGATCTCGAATTATTCTCAACGGTTTGTGTAGCCATAAATCCTATTGCATTGATTGAATTTTATTGACTTTGTAAATAATGATATTATGGGCGAACAACGGGAATTGAACCCGCGCATCGTGGATTCACAATCCACTGCCTTAACCCACTTGGCTACATCTGCCCTCCCCTAACAGATAAGATAAGAGAAATAATTAAAAATTTTCTACTTGTATAGAAAATTAATAGAATATGTAATCTTGGTTCTAATATATATATATATATATACATTTTGATTAAAAAACTGAAACCCTTAGGAAGTAGGAAGAACAATTAAAAGATTTTGAGAAAATCTAGAAATTACATTTAGAGTAGAGCACATAACTACACAAAACAAAAAAGTATGAAAATCTAGAATTCAAAATTAAAATCCCCGCTATAATTTATAGTTGTAGTAATGCTTTTGACTTAAGTTGCATAGAATAAGAAAGAAAAACGAAAAATGCTTATTGTGAGATGTGATTAAAAAACTACTCAAACTAAATGCAGGAGGAATACCCCAACTCTTGTTATGTAAAGATGGTGGGTATTTCTCCTGCAAGTTCAATAACTCGTATACCCTAAGACCGAAGTCTTAGCCATTTATAGATGGAGCTTCAACAACAGCTAAATCTAGAGGGAAGTTGTGAGCATTACGTTCATGCATAACTTCCATACCAAGATTAGAACGGTTGATGATATCAGTCCAAGTGTTAATTACATGACCTAGAATGTAAATTTGGAATTGAATTCATTATAGGATTTATTCTATTTCTTTTTGAAGATGCCGCCACTCGGACTCGAACCGAGATGCTCTAGCACTGCTTCCTAAGAGCAGCGTGTCTACCGATTTCACCATAGCGGCGTGATCGAAATTATAATAGCTCATCCACATTCAATCGTCGAGATTGAAAGAGTCAATTATAGTGACCTTATTTGGCTTTAAATGGACTACACTTGGATCCAATTTGATATATGCATTGTATTTTTTATAGTTGAATTTTTTTTATTAGTTACTAGCTTCGGTAAAAAAAAATTTGGCTTTACCATTGATAACTACTATTACCAACTAATAAGTATTTTTCATTTCGCACCCCCTCGACTAAAATCCTGGGTCCGCCCTTGCTAAAGACAATCCATTCCAATATTTTTAAACCATAGAGAGCAATCTTAATTAATTTTCAAAACTTTTATTATTACTGATTTAATAGTCGTTGCCATTATGTATTTGATTTTTTGATACTTCCAAATCCTCTACCTCAATTATACTTCTATCATGAATTCATTAAAGACCAGAACTGGTCAACACACCATAAACTTCTACCTCAATTATACTTCTATCATGAATTCATTAAAGACCAGAACTGGTCAACACACCATAAACTGATGCCGCAAACTGGATTCAAACCCATGACTAAGTGGTACCATCCGCCAAGATCCAACCGTTGAGCTGTCATGCCATTGGCATTTTCTTTCAAAATTATTGTCAATAAAGATTTATTTAGATAGTTAATTTAAATATTCAACTTCAATTATTTTCAACTGTGTAGTAATCATCTGCTGATTAACTGCTTTTTTGCGACTAGCATTTGGCATACCTTTCTTATAGAGTTTTTGAGTATAGCAAGAGAATAGATGGTCCTTTCAAAGCCTAGTTGCAAAATTAACTCCCCATCACTTGAACGTAGTAGGGAAATGGATTTGCGGTCTGCCTTCCTTATGCAATTTCATTGGTAATATGCAACAAGAAAAAAACAATCAGATTTTCAATCGTACTTCTGTCTCAAGCCTCAACCTTCATCAAAGAACAATCCAAACCATCCTAATGAATATCGCGGAATCATTGTAGTGTTAAGATCAGTGATTTTCTCTTTCACTAATCCAATTTCTTGTCTCGACGTATTTTGTTTTTAAAGTGTTGTAGACTATAAAAAGGTATCACTCCTTTATGTGGTATAATTAGTAATATAAAGTTTGATTATAGCAAACTTGTTCAAAGTTGGCTTTGGCAAAGAATTCCAAAAGGTCACTATTGATAGTGAAAACTGGATTTTATTCACTTTAAAATTTTAAATATAGAAGAAGAATAAAAGGCTTGTTTTGAAAGCCAAAAGTTGTCAAACAAGAAACCAACTCTTCACCAACAAAGTTGATGTAAACTGAGCTCTGAATACAAATTTAAACTAGCAAACAATGAAGCTGACAAAGGAGAAAATGAAAACATTGAGAAAAATTTGTAAAGAAAACCAAAGCAAAAATAAAGGTTAATGGATTTTTTTTCCTTGTTTAGATATTTTCTTTTACTTTCACTTTCGATCTTATAAAGAAAAGCTAAAGAAATCAATACAAATTTAGTATTTGGTACAAATGTATTGTATTATTGTTCTTCGCGATATAAAGTGGTGAGCACTAGTGTTTGGCATGTCATGTAGTGACCCTACGATTTTTTTTTGATGATAATACCCCACGATTTGTTGAAATACAAGGGAAAAGAAATTCAAAAAAAAAAAAATTGTAAATAAGATGCCCTACAAAGGCAAGGCTGTGAATAATTTTTCTAAAATATTAAAGTTCCATTCATTTCTTGTTACATATTGTCACTAATTCGTAATATGGAACTGACATTTAGAAGTCACAATGCCGATACATCCTTAAGACAGGGGAGACTCTCCAGTGCTCGAGTCAATCAAATCCCATGTGATAAAACATTACATTTTTTGTTTCCATTTTTTTTCTTCTTTTTATTAGTTTTTTTTTCTTGCAATGAATTACTAGAGTAACAGGAATTAAATTTGGTCTGGCCAATTCTTCAGGAAAAAAAATTATCATTTCTGTACAAGAATAAAAGAGAGGGATGAAAGGACTTAGGAAATTTACTGTCCAATTCAACAGAGTTTTTTCTTTTCAGAAGGAAATGAGAGCAATTGAGTCATGAGTTTTCTCGAAGTCATGAGTTTTTTCTTTTCAGAAGGAAAAGAGAGCTATTGAGTCATGAGTTTTGTCAAAGTCATCAGCTAGCATCATTGAATTGGTGATTAGGGCAAGTCAATTGATTACCAGGTCTCATCCATGCTTCACCTGACCATATCCTCCTTCAAATATCAATGCCATTTTTTCAATATTTTATGTCAACATTAGTCTGTGTTTATACGAAAGTTTTCTTCTAAATAACCCTAAAAGTGGTCGCTATTGAGAAATTAAATTCTTTTGGGTTAGAGTCAATAGTGGCAGGCGCAAGACTAATCGTGTGCTTGATTTATTTACATGGTTCAAGTATCCATCCATCGTCTATGAAATTATTCCTTTAATTGTATAATTGTAAAGTATAGGATAAACTATTGTCATCGCAACAAAATAACATATAGGCAGCGGTCATTTTCATTATAGTCACGATTCCATAGAGATCATTATAATCAAAGGCGCATGTCGACCAATCAATGATGTTCTTATTCAAAATTTAATTCCAATAGTGATTGTCAATGAGGTTCTAATTTTCATTGAAATTAAACTGTTCTAAAACAACCTAGATTCTATTAAACTGTGCTAAAACAACCTCCCCACTGGAGGTTTATTTAAAAAAAAAAAAAAAAAAAAAAAAAAAAAAAAAAAAAAGTGTCGTAATATGATATAAATAGAACAAAACTTGAGTCATGGATGATGTCTTCCACTCTTAGAGTTTGGGAGAGTTTTTTTCAAACCAAATCAATCTACCAATTCAAGTAGTCAAATATGGCAAAACCCAATCTATCTTAATCACAAGAAATGATCTTCTTTCTATCTGTCTTTAATTCTTGGATTACCGATCTATCTTAATCACAAGAAATGATCTTCTTTCTATCTGTCTTTAATTCTTGGATTCATTTATAGTGAAATGTAGGTGAGAATAGTTGAGAACATGTTAAGAGTTGATTAGTGAAGTGAAGTTTGAGAAAGGTAAACTAATGAAAAGGATTCAATATTCATGTTTATTAGTATTATTGAGTGGTAGATTAATGTAAAACCCTGCTTGCTTTCAACAAAAAAAAAAAAAATTATGTAACAATCACATGCAATGAAGAAGAAAATGTTTTTATCTTATATATCAGTCAGAACCTCCTCTATTAATACCACATCATTCTGATTGCAAAACCTGATTCTCTATCCTCACTCTTATATTATATAATTGATGTAATAATGTTATGTTTATACCTTGACATATGCCACACCTAAATCCTTACACCATACAATGCAAACAAACATTTCCAACTCGAATCAAAAGAAAACTAACATAATTCGATGGAATTTTCAAGACAATTATGATAGCCTATGGTCCTTTTATATTGATAACTTAATATAATATATCATGGGAAACATCGGCTATATTCACTTGATTAAATGATGGAGTATAAACTTTGATTTTTTTTTTTTTTTAGAAAATTAGGATTTTTATTACTTGAAAAAAAAAAAAAAAAAAACTTTTACATCAGTCGGGAGTACATGATTTACCCGATAAAAAGAACCAGAGGACTTACATCATAGCAAAACCAAAATAACTAGAGACCAAAACCTCTATTTCAATGTCTATACTTGCTGTTACTTTTCTTCATTCTAGATGATCGACGAGGATGTACTTTGATTAATTATATGTCTCTGCTGCGTCTTAAGATATTGATCATTCTTCCAAAGTATCTTCATCACCCACTACCCTCAAATTCAGAGTCTCGGTTACTTGCAGAACAAGGAAAATCTTTATTAAAGATAAACAATGGAAACAAAATACAAAGGGAATCAAATGTGTGACAAGTTTTTAAACAAATTACAAACCGAACTTATTCTTCACAACAAATTTTTAATCTTGATAAAGATGTAATGCTGACAAGAAACTGCTTCAAATAGATTTGGAGAATCTGCAGTGAATCATCAATTAATGCAACGTCTCGTTAATCTTATTACAAAGCACACAAAAACTTCTTGTGATGATTCATCTTATCTTTAACCTATCTTTAGTAAAAATTCTCTGATGCAACATTGACCAACTAAAGAAATTAATCCGAGAAAATTAATTTTCACCCAAACCAGATTCTTGTTAGAGAAAATGAAGGGATTGGAATGAGTCTCATAATGATAGACAACTAACATATCAGAAAATTCTTTCACCGAGAAGCTCACACCTTTACCCTTCCACACCAAACTATCAGATCCCTTCGAGATGCATTAAATTGACGACTTTCTCTAGCGTCTGAGCCCAACCAATATGTGAAGAGGCTATCCAATTTGGATCCAACATATATTTGTTCAATTCATAATAGTGAATTACACTATTACAAATGTTTTTTTTTTTGAAAGGCAAGTTGGGTTTTTTTAAGGATCCCATAATCTATCAACTGGGCGACCTATAGGTCATAATAGTGAATTATACTGTTACAAATGTTTTTTTTTTTTGAAAGGTGAGCTGGGTTTTTTTGAAAGGTGGGATTCGAAGCTAGGACGTGAAAGACAAACCCACACAGCCCTAACCACTAGACCATAACACCATTGGCACAAATGTTATGTTATTCATGAAGAAGGTACAAAGTGACAAGAGAGTTTTCATATTGATATCATTTCAATCACTTTGTTGTGGTTCATTTTGCATAAACATTTTATGAAAGTTTCATATATATAATGTAGATAATTTAGTTTTCCATATGATGTTCATGGTATCATTTTTTTTCCCTAAATCTTAAAATTCAAGAAAGAAATTGAGAACTCTCAATGAGCTATTGGAGTAAACCAAAAAGTAGTTCAATATTGATATTATACCATACTGGTTGGTTGAAATTTTAAACTTGATTAAATCCTAATCTCTAATTTAAGCTCGAGTAAATCATAATCTCTAATTTAAGGACTAACTCTTGATCTCTAATTCTTGTACATTTATCTCGACAGGCCTTTCAAAATTGGACCAATACAACACATTGATCCAAAATGTCAGTTTTATGTATTCTTTATTATAGTTAAGAAGAAATCAATAAATAAATAAGTGGTATGAATCACGTTAGAAATTTAAAATCTATATATACAATTTTTTTTTAGAAAGGTATAAAATCATTTCTTTTTATCATTTGCGAGTTCACTAGTGCGTTATAAATCCATTACTAACGAAATGCGTTTCAATCACTATTTAACTTTCACTATGATATTAAAATCATAGATTTTCAAAAACTACAAAAGTTTTTTATTACATTAAAAGTCGAAATAGTATAAATTGATATAATTAAAGAGATAAAATTAAGTTAAATATTCACACTAAATAAATAAATAAAACTACTAAAGCCAATGCTTGATGATATTTCAAATGGGGTGATAATCTAATTGTTGCGTCATTTGAGACTTTGACAAATAGAATAGAGGAAAACAGAGGACTCGATTTTTCTAATGCACGAGGAAAACACTTTAAGTTGAACCAAGCCATCATATTATATAGTTGATGTAATAATGTGGTGTTTATCGCTTGAATGATGGTGTGGGTCAATACTTTTAGTGATGTCAAACAGAACTTGCCTAATATATTTCGGCTGCCTCTTAAGATAACTAATTGGTCTTCCAAAGTATCTTCATCACCCACTAAAAAGTTGCTGATTGGGTTGTTTATTTGCTTTGATTTTATTTCCAAAAAGATGAATAAGTGTAGTGATAGTGATTAGGTGGACGCAATAACACCCAGAATAGTTGAGCATGTATATCAGGTAGAGTAAGTCTAATCAGTCATGTTTGTCGGCAATTTTTAGAATTTGTTTTTGTACTTTTTGCCCAATCTCTTTAAAATACAATCACAAATGTTATTTATAAAATAGGTAAAATTGTAAAAAACACTAATAAAAAACCCAAAATAATCAGCAAACAAGGCTTGCTAGAATTGTTGGTTAAGTAAATGAGTAAGTCTAGCCAACAGTGTTTACTGAATTTTTTAGTCTTTTCTTGGTTTTTTTACATTTTCTTTCCTGAGGAAAAAGTGATATCTCTTGATTGATGCAAAAAAAAAAAAAAAAAAAAAAAGAATCACTTGATTACCTTTCCAATTTTTTTGGTAGAAAAGACTTCAAGAAGAGTGTGCAACTTTTGTAAGATCAAAATTGTTAATATGAAGATAACTTTCAGCATTTTCTCAATTTACAAGATAATCTTAAAATTTTCAAAACCCCAAACATACTTTTCAATTATACGAGTGTCGTAGGGACATGGTAATCCCACACTACATGAAGAGAAATTCTACACGTCAAGGAAGTGGGCGAGGAAAACAGCGAGGGGAGGGAGGTGGAGGGGGTGGGACTGTCCATCCCCTTCGGAATGCACGCTTGAAAATTGGAGGCACGCATCCCAAAAGGAATGGACGGTCCCACCCCCTCCACCTCCCTCCCCTAGCTGTTTTCCTCGCCCACTGTAGAATTTCTCCTACATGAATGACCAAAGAAATAATTCAAATTTCAAAGTACATCTCATCGATCCCTTCTTTTCTTTAATGATTATGAACAATGGATGGGTGCTATATATTCATAATTCATGGAACAATACATTCATTTAGGGGCCGGACAAATCTTGAGTCAAGGATGTTGTTTTCCACTCCCAAGAAAAGCAAACCTAATCAATATATTCTACAAGTGGTGAAAATGAAAAGGTTGGCTAAACCATGGATCTTATACAACTTGGTGTTGAAAACTTGGAATTGAAAATAACCTAAAGGTAATGTTTGATATGAAAACATATTGGTAATTTAAACTAAAGAAAAAGGAGCTAATCAGCCAATGATGCATACTTTATGTGGTTTGTTCGAAATATCTTCAATTAATTTTGTCTCGAAAGTAATTCTTCTTTTTTAACTTGTAATGATAATTGTCACCAGTTCAGATTGTTTGCACTACGTGGAAATGGTTATTTATTCTATTAAAAAGAATTCAACACATCAATTGTTTTACGAAAATACTAAAAAATGAAGTTTTGTAATCAGGATGACGTGACGTGATCTTGAAAGAATAATGAAATCTCCAAAGTTTTTATATATATCTCGAGGTTATAAAGAACTTCATCTGATGATTCTACATCATCCTATTTGCAAAACTTAATTCCCTGACATCACTCGTTTTTTTAAATAAATCGTTATAGCTTGAGAAAATTTGGTTGCAGCGGTTGCCACAACATGTTCACCCTAAGGTGAATTCTTAAGTATGGAGCTGAGTTTGTACCCTACACCTTGAACTCAATCAATTATTATTATGAAAACATTCTTTGAAAATTAAAGCCATGTAAAAGACAAAAACGAAAGGTATTAAAACAAGATCTAAGATGGATTATAATAACTAATGCTATGATTAAATCAAATAGATGCTCTTGTTATAATCCAACAATCTAGAGAAAAATAGTATAAAGTAAATAAACCCTCACAAGATTACCAAGAATACACTAAAGACAATCCATTCCAATATTTTTAAACCATAGAGAGCAATCTTAATTAATTTTCAAAACTTTTATTATTACTAATTTAATAGTCGTTGCCATTATGTATTTGATTTTTTGATACTTCCAAATCCTCTACCTCAATTATACATACTCCTATCATGAATCCATTAAATACCAGAACTGGTCAACACACCATAAACTGATAAAGATGCGGCAAACTGGATTCAAACCCATGACCAAGTGGTACCATCCGCCAAGCTCCAACCGTTGAGCTGTCATGCCATTGGCATTTTCTTTCAAAATTATTGTCAATAAAGATTTATTTAGATAGTTAATTTAAATATTCAACTTCAATTATTTTCAACTGTGTAGTAATCATCTGCTGATTAACTGCTTTTTTGCGACTAGCATTTGGCATACCTTTCTTATAGAGTTTTGAGTATAGCAAGAAAATAGATGGTTCATTCAAAGCCT
Organism: Berberis thunbergii; assembly: GCA_003290165.1. Classification (NCBI taxonomy): domain Eukaryota; kingdom Viridiplantae; phylum Streptophyta; class Magnoliopsida; order Ranunculales; family Berberidaceae; genus Berberis; species Berberis thunbergii. Next base: position 87,037 of record QNQO01001695.1, read on the forward strand.
ACTTGCAAAATTGAGTAACTCCCCATCACTTGAACGTAGTAGGGAAATGGATTTGCGGTCTGCCTTCCTCATGCAATTTCATTGGTAATATGGAAGAAGAAAAAAACAATCAGATTTTCAATCGTACTTCTGTCTCAAGCCTCAACCTTCATCAAAGAACAATCCAAACCATCCTAATGAATATCGCGGAATCATTGTATTGTTAAGATCAGTGATTTTCTCTTTGACTAATCCAATTTCTTGTCTCGACGTATTTTGTTTTTAAAGTGTTGTAGACTATAAAATGGTATCACTCCTTTATGTGGTATAATTAGTAATATAAAGTTTGATTATAGCAAACTTGTTCAAAGTTGGCTTTGGCAAAGAATTCCAAAAGGTCACTATTGATAGTGAAAACTGGATTTTATTCACTTTAAAATTTTAAATATGGAAGAAGAATAAAAGGCTTGTTTTGAAAGCCAGAAGTTGTCAAACAAGAAACCAACTCTTCACCAACAAAGTTGATGTAAACTGAGCTCTGAATACAAATTTAAACTAGCAAACAATGAAGCTGACAAAGGAGAAAATGAGCACATTGAGAAAATTTTGTAAAGAAAACCAAAGCAAAAATAAAGGTTAATGGATTTTTTTTCCTTGTTTAGATATTTTCTTTTACTTTCACTTTCGATCTTATAAAGAAAAGCTAAAGAAATCAATACAAATTTAGTATTTGGTACAAATGTATTGTATTATTGTTCTTCGCGATATAAAGTGGTGAGCACTAGTGTTTGGCATGTCATGTAGTGACCCTACGATTTTTTTGATAATAATACCCCACGATTTGTTGAAATAAAATGGAAAAGAAATTCAAAAAAAAAAATTTGTAAATAAGATGCCCTACAAAGGCAAGGCTGTGAATAATTTTTCTAAAATATTAAAGTTCCCTTCATTTCTTGTTACATATTGTCACTAATTCGTAATATGGAACTGACATTTAGAAGTCACAATGCCGATACATCCTTAAGACAGGGGAGACTCTCCGATGCTCAAGTCAATCAAATCCCATGTGATAAAACATTACATTCTTTGTTTCCATTTTTTTTTTCTTGCAATGAATTACTAGAGTAACAGGAATTAAATTTGGTCTGGCCAATTCTTCAGGAAAAAAAATTCATTTCTGTACAAGAATAAAAGAGAGTGATGAAAGGACTTAGGAAATTTACTGTCCAATTCAACAGAGTTTTTTTTTCTTTTCAGAAGGAAATGAGAGCAATTGAGTCATGAGTTTTGTCCAAGTCATGAGTTTTTTTTCTTTTCAGAAGGAAAAGAGAGCAATTGAGTCATGAGTTTTGTCAAAGTCATCAGCTAGCATCATTGAATTGGTGATTAGGGCAAGTCAATTGATTACCAGGTCTCATCCATGCTTCACCTGACCATATCCTCCTTCAAATATCAATGCCATTTTTTCAATATTTTATGTCAACATTAGTCTGTGTTTATACGAAAGTTTTCTTCTAAATAACCCTAAAAGTGGTCGCTATTGAGAAATTAAATTCTTTTGGGTTAGAGTCAATAGTGGCAGGCGCAAGACTAATCGTGTGCTTGATTTATTTACATGGTTCAAGTATCCATCCATCGTCTATGAAATTATTCCTTTAATTGTATAATTGCAAAGTATAGGATAAACTATTGTCATCGCAACAAAATAACATATAGGCAGCGGTCATTTTCATTATAGTCACGATTCCATAGAGATCATTATAATCAAAGGCGCATGTCGACCAATCAATGATGTTCTTATTCAAAATTTAATACCAATAGTGATTGTCAATGAGGTTCTAATTTTCATTGAAATTAAACTGAGCTAAAACAACCTAGATTTTATTAAGTGTTGTAATATGATATAAATAGAACAAAACTTATGGGAAAACTTGAGTCATGGATGATGTCTTCCACTCTTAGAGTTTGGGAGAGTTTTTTTCAAACCAAATCAATCTACCAATTCAAGTAGTCAAATATAGCAAAACCCAATCTATCTTAATCACAAGAAATGATCTTCTTTCTATCTGTCTTTAATTCTTGGATTACCAATCTATCTTAATCACAAGAAATGATCTTCTTTCTATCTGTCTTTAATTCTTGGATTCATTTATAGTGAAATGTAGGTGAGAATAGTTGAGAACATGTTAAGAGTTGATTAGTGAAGTGAAGTTTGAGAAAGGTAAACTAATGAAAAGGATTCAACATTCATGTTTATTAGTATTATTGAGTGGTAGATTGATGTAAAACCCTGCTTGCTTTCCAAAAAAAAAAAAATTAATGTAACAATCACATGCATGGAAGAAGAAAATGTTTTTATCTTATATATCGGCCAGAAATGACCTTTTTCTAGCACTTTTATACGTGGCAATTTCTCTATCCGCCGTTGCAATGATTTTCTGGCAAATTTAGTGTTTTTCTCCACCAAAATTAGATTTTATTTGGCAGTTATGTTCCGCCAAGAAACGAGACCTTTTGTGGTAGTGGAAGAAGAAAAGGTTTTTGGGTGCCTTCTTCACCCAACACTAGTACTACTTCTACACCAACACTATCAACCCACCATGTGCTTGTACAAGTATCTTGTATATCATGCTACCTAACATGGTTTTGGTTTTTGGAAGATAAAATAAATAGTAAGTTATGAACCTTATCAGACCTAAAAAATTTGGAGGCACATGAACCCTAATATTAATTACTTTAATTGAAGTATGGACATCACATTGATCAACTTATTGAATCTTGTCTATAGTTAACTTGATTAATTTACAAAAATATTTGTTTTTGCTGATACAAAAATTACCTACCAAAGCTTAATTAGTCCCTTTCTTGTGTTTTCTTAAAGCAACTAAAGATAAATTGTCTACCAAACAACAGTGATTAGTAAAGGTTGTTGCTAAAGGGCAACATGATTAGTAAATGTTGCTAAACAACATGATTATTTGCTAAAGGGCGACTTTTAATGTTTAAGTACATACACAATTAATTAGTTAACGACACTTTCACACAATTAGGTTTACGAATGAGATGGTTTTTTATACCCCAAATCATCAAAACAAAAGGGATAGTCGTACAATAATTAGTCCCATATTAATGAACAATTATGCTCTACTGAAGCTAAAAAGAATCATCAATCAACCTTACCTAAACCCTATATGCTAATCATCTACCATGTTAAACAAATGAAATCAGACCAATCAACCATAAACCCTACAATGGAAGTTAGCAATCATAATTAAATAGTCTAATATTGAAAAGCAAAAAGTACGTAATTGTGATCAACAACTAAATTATATTCACAAAGTTTGCTAAATTATCTTAGCAAGAACTATAATGTGTTGATTGAACCAAAGAAGTCAATCAAATACTCATACTAACTTACTAAGCACAAAACTTGTACTTTTTAATATATATATATATATATATATATATATATATATATTTTTAGGTCAAACACGAAGATGTTTATTAAAGAAAGAAAAAGAAACAAATTACAAAAAGAATCATTCCTATATCAATGAATTCCAAGACACCATGAATGTGTCAAAAACCAAATTTCTAAACAAATTACAAGCCGAACCCATCATCCACAACAATTCCCTAATCTCGATAAAAATAGAGTGCTCTGATCTATTGAGCCCTTCAAATACCCTTTTATTTCTCACTTTCCACACACACTACATGAGTACGTGAGGAACCCTACGCCACTTGTACTTAAATCCAACTAATCTTCTTGCCCTACAAGAATGATCAAACAACATGAATGCAAGCTATTTATTGGCAACAATAATGTTGACAAAACATTCTGATATTACGATTTCTATTTTTGTACAATAGCTAGATAAGAGCTGGGCCTAAACCATGATGCCATTTCGGTTATTATGTACAAAGATGATGAACCAGAAACACGAGAACGTAAACATTGTTCTTGAAAACTCGCAGTTGATCTTACCAAAGTTCATTTTATTTATCAGATCCTTAGGACATTCTAGCCAAAGTATATCATATCGTGTACTGTATAACAAATAAAAGATGCTTTGTGCCATTGTGGTGTTAATAATAGTAATAATAATAACTTTCTTAATAATAATAATAAATAAAAGATGATAGTTTCTGTTTATTTATTTGGGTGGATCTGAGGATAGAGAATTCTTTTATAAAGAACATTACACGTGCTTAGATTCTTTTTCCAAACCTAAAGATTTCAATGAAATTAGGAACAAAATTTGGGGCGCATTTTATTCACCAAAATGAAAGTTTAAAATAGATTCTTGTTGCAGGGATGTTATCTCTAACTCAATTGATCGCGAACAAAACAAATGAACACTAATTCAAAATTATGTATCAGATAGATGACTATATTTTCAAAAGTAGGGATCAAACGGTTTAACTTTCACGGATAGCTTGATATGCAACTTTAAAAATGCAAGATATATATTTTCAAGAATTATCTAAGCTATAGCTAATAAGGAGATCACCTAAAAAATGTCAATTCAATTTTTTTTTTATTATGAAATAGGAAAAGAAGAGGGAAAATAGCTTATTAAAAACTTCGCACAAACTTTTTGCCTAATCCAATATGAAGATCTTTTTTCCAATTTTTAAAACATTTTTTTCTTATATATATATATATATATATATATATATATATATATATATATATATATTTTTTTTTTTTTTTTTTTTTTTTGGATCACTTGACTCACATGCGCCCATGATACGAATCAACCACATTCCGCTTACAATCGTGCCTATTGATTGGATATTCTCTTAACTTGATTTGAATTTGAATTTGAATTTTTTGTATCGAAAAAATGATATATAATGCCTACTTTTATAATTTTACCCACATCATATTTTAACCAAAAAATTTAGAGAGTCATGCCTTTAATGCCAAAGAGGCTCTTTGTGTTTATGATCGATTGATGGACTATGAAGATCTCTATTCTAACAATAGAAAATGTGTCAAAATGCCTTTATTTTTAAAAGAAAGAATCTTAAAAGCCACAAATCCAACTCATGGCTTAAAAATAATTAGAAATACATTTTTAACCTTTAATTTAAATAATTAATTTTCAAATTTTATTCACTTTCTTAAACTTAATCATAAGTTTAGTTTTAGATTTTTATTTTTAATTTTTTTACTTCCAAATCACTTAAAAGTCGAAATAGTATAAATTGATATAATTAAAGAGATAAAATTAAGTTAAATATTCACACTAAATAAATAAATAAAACTACTAAAGCCAATGCTTGATGATATTTCAAATGGGGTGATAATCTAATTGTTGCGTCATTTGAGACTTTGACAAATGGAATAGAGGAAAACAGAGGACTCGATTTTTCTAATGCACGAGGAAAACACTTTAAGTTGAACCAAGCCATCATATTATATAGTTGATGTAATAATGTGGTGTTTATCGCTTGAATGATGGTGTGGGTCAATACTTTTAGTGATGTCAAACAAAACTTGCCTAATATATTTCGGCTGCCTCTTAAGATAACTAATTGGTCTTCCAAAGTATCTTCATCACCCACTAAAAAGTTGCTAATTGGGTTGTTTATTTGCTTTGATTTTATTTCGACAAAGATGAATGAGTGTAGTGATAGTGATTAGGTGGACACAATAACACCCATAATAGTTGAGCATGTACATCAGGTAGAGTAAGTCTAATCAGCCATGTTTGTTGGCAATTTTTAGATTTTTTTTGTACTTTTTGCCCAATTTCTTTAAAATATAACCACAAACGCCATTTATAGAATAGGTGAAATTGTAAAAAAAACTAATAAAAAACCCAAAATAACCAGCAAACAAGTCTTGCTAGAATTGTTAGTTAAGTAAATGAGTAAGTCTAGCCAACAATGTTTGCTGATTTTTTAAATCTTTTATTGGTTTTTTTACATTTTCTTTCCTGATAGGAAAAAGTGATATCTCTTGATTGATGCTAAAAAACAAAAGAATCACTTCATTACCTTTCCAATTTTTTTTGTAGAAAAGACTTCAAGAAGAGTCCGCAACTTTTGTAAGATCAAAATTGTTAATATGAAGATAACTTTCAGCATTTTCTCAATTTACCAGATAATCTTAAAATTTTCAAATCATTTCAAAACCCCAAACATACTTTTCAATTATACGAGTGTCGTAGGGACATGGTAATCCCACACTACATGAAGAGAAATTCTACACGTCAAGGAAGTGAGTGAGGAAAACAGCGAGGGGAGGGAGGTGGAGGGAGTGAGACCATCCATCCCCTTCAGAATGCGCGCTTAAAAATTGGAGGCATGCATCCCGAAGGAGATGGACGGTCCCACCCCCTCCACCTCCCTCCCCTAGCTGTTTTCCTCGCCCACTGTAGAATTTCTCCTACATGAATGACCAAAGAAATAATTCAAATTTCAAAATACATCTCATCGATCCCTCCTTTTCTTTAATGATTATGAACAATGGATGGGTGCTATATATTCATAATTCATGGAACAATACATTCATTTAGGGGCCGGACAAATCTTGAGTCAAGGATGTTGTTTTCCACTCCCAATAAAAGTAAACCTAATCAATATATTCTACAAGTGGTGAAAATGAAAAGGTTGGCTAAACCATGGATCTTATACAACTTGGTGTTGAAAACTTGGAATTGAAAATAACCTAAAGGTAATGTTTGATATGAAAACATATTGGTAATTTAAACTAAAGAAAAGGAGCTAATCAGCCAATGATGCATACTTTATGTGGTTTGTTTGAAATATCTTCAATTAATTTTGTCTCAAAAGTAATTCTTCTTTTTTAACTTGTAATGATAATTGTCACCAGTTCAGATTGTTTGCACTAGGTGGAAATGGTTATTTATTCTATTAGAAATAATTCAACACATCAATTGTTTTACGAAAATACTAAAAAATAAAGTTTTGCAATCAGGATGGCGTGACGTGATCTTGAAAGAATAATGAAATCTCAAAAGTTTTTATATATATCTCGAGGTTATAAAGAACTTCATCTGATGATTCTACATCATCCTATTTGCAAAACTTAATTCCCTGACATCACTCATTTTTTTTAAATAAATCGTTATAGCTTGATAAAGTTAGGGTTGCAGCGGTTGCCACGACATGTTCACCCTCAGGTGAATTTCTTAAGTAAGGAGTTGAGTTTGTACCCTACACCTTGAACTCAATCAATTATTATTATGAAAACATTCTTTGAAAATTAAAGCCATGTAAAAGACAAAAACGAAAGGTATAAAAACAAGATCTAAGATGGATTATAATAACTAATGCTATGATTAAATCAAATAGATGCTCTTGTTATAATCCAACAATCTAGAGAAAAATAGTATAAAGTAAATAAACCCTCACAAGATTGCCAAGAATACACTAAAGACAATCCATTCCAATATTTTTAAACCATAGAGAGCAATCTTAATTAATTTTCAAAACTTTTATTATTACTAATTTAATAGTAGTTGCCATTATGTATTTGATTTTTTGATACTTCCAAATCCTCTACCTCAATTATACGTACTCCTATCATGAATCCATTAAAGACCAGAACTGGTCAACACACCATAAACTGATAAAGATGTGGCAAACTGGATTCAAACCCATGACCAAGTAGTACAATCCGCCAAGCTCCAACCGTTGAGCTGTCATGCCATTGGCATTTTCTTTCAAAATTATTGTCAATAAAGATTAATTTAAATATTCAACTTCAATTATTTTCAACTGTGTAGCAATCATCTGCTGATTAACTGCTTTTTTGCGACTAGCATTTGGCATACCTTTCTTATAGAGTTTTGAGTATAGCAAGAAAATAGATGGTTCATTCAAAGCCTACTTGCAAAATTGAGTAACTCCCCATCACTTGAACGTAGTAGGGAAATGGATTTGCGGTCTGCCTTCCTCATGCAATTTCATTGGTAATATGGAAGAAGAAAAAAAACAATCAGATTTTCAATCGTACTTCTGTCTCAAGCCTCAACCTTCATCAAAGAACAATCCAAACCATCCTAATGAATATCGCGGAATCATTGTAGTGTTAAGATCAGTGATTTTCTCTTTCACTAATCCAATTTCTTGTCTCGACGTATTTTGTTTTTAAAGTGTTGTAGACTATAAAAAGGTATCACTCCTTTATGTGGTATAATTAGTAATATAAAGTTTGATTATAGCAAACTTGTTCAAAGTTGGCTTTGGCAAAGAATTCCAAAAGGTCACTATTGATAGTGAAAACTGGATTTTATTCACTTTAAAATTTTAAATATAGAAGAAGAATAAAAGGCTTGTTTTGAAAGCCAAAAGTTGTCAAACAAGAAACCAACTCTTCACCAACAAAGTTGATGTAAACTGAGCTCTGAATACAAATTTAAACTAGCAAACAATGAAGCTGACAAAGGAGAAAATGAAAACATTGAGAAAAATTTGTAAAGAAAACCAAAGCAAAAATAAAGGTTAATGGATTTTTTTTCCTTGTTTAGATATTTTCTTTTACTTTCACTTTCGATCTTATAAAGAAAAGCTAAAGAAATCAATACAAATTTAGTATTTGGTACAAATGTATTGTATTATTGTTCTTCGCGATATAAAGTGGTGAGCACTAGTGTTTGGCATGTCATGTAGTGACCCTACGATTTTTTTTTGATAATAATACCCCACGATTTGTTGAAATACAAGGGAAAAGAAATTCAAAAAAAAAATTGTAAATAAGATGCCCTACAAAGGCAAGGCTGTGAATAATTTTTCTAAAATATTAAAGTTCCCTTCATTTCTTGTAACATATTGTCACTAATTCGTAATATGGAACTGACATTTAGAAGTCACAATGCCGATACATCCTTAAGACAGGGGAGACTCTCCGGTGCTCGAGTCAATCAAATCCCATGTGATAAAACATTACATTCTTTGTTTCCATTTTTTTTTTTTCTTGCAATGAATTACTAGAGTAACAGGAATTAAATTTGGTCTGGCCAATTCTTCAGGAAAAAAAATTTCATTTCTGTACAAGAATAAAAGAGAGTGATGAAAGGTCTTAGGAAATTTACTGTCCAATTCAACAGAGTTTTTTTTTCTTTTCAGAAGGAAATGAGAGCAATTGAGTCATGAGTTTTGTCCAAGTCATGAGTTTTTTTCTTTTCAGAAGGAAAAGAGAGCAATTGAGTCATGAGTTTTGTCAAAGTCATCAGCTAGCATCATTGAATTGGTGATTAGGGCAAGTCAATTTGATTACCAGGTCTCATCCATGCTTCACCTGACCATATCCTCCTTCAAATATCAATGCCATTTTTTCAATATTTTATGTCAACATTAGTTTGTGTTTATACGAAAGTTTTCTTCTAAATAACCCTAAAAGTGGTCGCTATTGAGAAATTAAATTCTTTTGGGTTAGAGTCAATAGTGGCAGGCGCAAGACTAATCGTGTGCTTGATTTATTTACATGGTTCAAGTATCCATCCATCGTCTATGAAATTATTCCTTTAATTGTATAATTGCAAAGTATAGGATAAACTATTGTCATCGCAACAAAATAACATATAGGAAGCGGTCATTTTCATTATAGTCACGATTCCATAGAGATCATTATAATCAAAGGCGCATGTCGACCAATCAATGATGTTCTTATTCAAAATTTAATACCAATAGTGATTGTCAATGAGGTTCTAATTTTCATTGAAATTAAACAACCTAGATTCTATTAAGTGTCGTAATATGATATAAATAGAACAAAACTTATGGGAAAACTTGAGTCATGGATGATGTCTTCCACTCTTAGAGTTTGGGAGAGTTTTTTTCAAACCAAATCAATCTACCAATTCTAAGTAGTCAAATATAGCAAAACCCAATCTATCTTAATCACAAGAAATGATCTTCTTTCTATCTGTCTTTAATTCTTGGATTACCAATCTATCTTAATCACAAGAAATGATCTTCTTTCTATCCGTCTTTAATTCTTGGATTCATTTATAGTGAAATGTAGGTGAGAATAGTTGAGAACATGTTAAGAGGTGATTAGTGAAGTGAAGTTTGAGAAAGGTAAACTAATGAAAAGGATTCAACATTCATGTTTATTAGTATTATTGAGTGGTAGATTGATGTAAAACCCTGCTTGCTTTTCAAAAAAAAAAAATTAATGTAACAATCACATGCATGGAAGAAGAAAATGTTTTTATCTTATATATCGGCCAGAAATGACCTTTTTCTAGCACTTTTATACGTGGCAATTTCTCTATCCGCCGTTGCAATGATTTTCTGGCAAATTTAGTGTTTTTCTCCACCAAAATTAGATTTTATTTGGCAGTTATGTTCCGCCAAGAAACGAGACCTTTTGTGGTAGTGGAAGAAGAAAAGGTTTTTGGGTGCCTTCTTCACCCAACACTAGTACTACTTCTACACCAACACTATCAACCCACCATGTGCTTGTACAAGTATCTTGTATATCATGCTACCTAACATGGTTTTTGGTTTTTGGAAGATAAAATAAATAGTAAGTTATGAACCTTATCAGACCTAAAAAATTTGGAGGCACATGAACCCTAATATTAATTACTTTAATTGAAGTATGGACATCACATTGATCAACTTATTGAATCTTGTCTATAGTTAACTTGATTAATTTACAAAAATATTTGTTTTTGCTGATACAAAAATTACCTACCAAAGCTTAATTAGTCCCTTTCTTGTGTTTTCTTAGAGCAACTAAAGATAAATTGTCTACCAAACAACAGTGATTAGTAAAGGTTGTTGCTAAAGGGCAACATGATTAATCTTGTCTTATAGTTAATTAACTTGATTATTTGCTAAAGGGCGACTTTTAATGTTTAAGTACATACACAATTAATTAGTTAACGACACTTTCACACAATTAGGTTTACGAATGAGATGGTTTTTTATACCCCAAATCATCAAAACAAAAGGGATAGTCGTACAATAATTAGTCCCATATTAATGAACAATTATGCTCTACTGAAGCTAAAAAGAATCATCAATCAACCTTACCTAAACCCTATATGCTAATCATCTACCATGTTAAACAAATGAAATCAGACCAATCAACCATAAACCCTACAATGGAAGTTAGCAATCATAATTAAATAGTCTAATATTGAAAAGCAAAAAGTAATTGTGATCAACAACTAAATTATATTCACAAAGTTTGCTGAATTATCTTAGCAAGAACTATAATGTGTTGATTGACTTGATTGAACCAAAGAAGTCAATCAAATACTCATACTAACTTACTAAGCACAAAACCTGTACTTTTTAATATATATATATTTTTGGGTCAAACACGAAGATGTTTATTGAAGAAAAGAAAAAAAAACAAATTACAAAAAGAATCATTCCTATATCAATGAATGCCAAGACACCATGAATGTGTCAAAAACCAAATTCCTAAACAAATTACAAGTCGAACCCATCATCCACAACAATTCCCTAATCTCGATAAAAATAGAGTGCTCTGATCTATTGAGCATTTCAAATACCCTCTTATTTCTCACTTTCCACACACACTACATGAGTACGTGAGGAATCCTATGCCATAACCAGCTAATCTTCATGCCACATGAGTACGTGAAGAACCCTACGCCACCTGTACTCAAATCCAACTAATCTTCATGCCCTACAAGAATGATCAAACAACATGAATGCGAGCTATTTATTGGCAACAATAATGTTGACAAAACATTCTGATATTACGATTTCTATTTTTGTACAATAGCTAGATAAGAGCTGGGCCTAAACCATGATGCCATTTCGGTTATTATGTACAAAGATGATGAACCAGAAGCACGAGAACGTAAACATTGTTCTTGAAAACTCGCAGTTGATCTTACCAAAGTTCATTTTATTTATCAGATCCTTAGGACATTCTGGCCAAAGAATATCATATCGTATACTGTATAACAAATAAAAGATGCTTTGTGCCGTTGTGGTGTTAATAATAGTAATAATAATAACTTTTCTAAATAATAATAATAAATAAAAGATGATAGTTTTCTGGTTTATTTATTTGGGTGGATCTGAGGATAGAATTTTTTTTTATAAAGAACATTACACGTGCTTACTTAACCCACTTATAAATTTTAGAATATGTTGATATTTTGTGGGATAATCTCTTAATCCTATAGATTACTTCGAAAAAAAAAATTCATTTGGAGTTCCAGAACATGCTATGCAAGGTTGAAATTTTCAATCGTTCAATTTTACCGTAAACTTGATGATCCTCTGAGAAATTAGCGTCACCCCTAGACTCACGATAAAAGTGGATTGACTGTGGCACTCTCTATGTGACAAAAGTACCCATACTGAAGCCGAAGGTCTAGATTAAGATAAATTCCAATCTCCATGAGATATTAATATACTGAAATTTAAATTGGAGTCCCAAATACCTTGCATATGGATTTAGCGCATTTAATATTTCATTTCAAAAGAAAGGAATTGGACAATGACACAAGGAGAAAAACCTCAAGGAACAAAGACTTTTTCCAAACCTAAAGATTTCAATGAAATTAGGAACAAAATTTGGGGCGCATTTTATTCACCAAAATGAAAGTTTAAAATAGATTATTGTTGTAGGGATGTTATCTCTAACTCAATTGATCGCGAACAAAACAATTGAACACTAAATCAAAATTGTGTATCAGATAGATGAATATATTTTCAAAAGTAGGGATCAAACGGTTCAAATTTCACAGATTGCTTGATATGCAACTTTAAAAATGCAAGATATATATTTTCAAGAATTATCTAAGCTAGCAAATAAGGAGATCACCCAAAAAATGTCAATTCAAAATTTTTTATATTATGAAAGGGAAAATAGCTTATTAAAAACTTCGCACAAACTTTTTGCCTAATCCAATATGAAGATCTTTTTTCCAATTTTTTAAACATTTTTTTTCTTATATATATATATATATTTTGGAGTTGATATGGATCATGGAGCACTTGACTCACATGCGCCCATGATACGAATCAACCACATTCCTCTTACAATCTTGCACTTTGGCACATGGGTGCTCAAATTCTAAATGCCACACTAGCTTCATTTGCCCCAATCATGGAAGACTTGGAATTAGGGTTGCCTATTGATTGGATATTCTCTTAACTTGATTTGAATTTGAATTTTTTGTATATGGAAAAAATGATATATAACGCCTACTTTTTATAATTTTAACCACATCATATTTTAACCAAAATATTTAGAGAGCCAGGCCTTTAATGCCAAAGAGGCTCTTTGTGTTTATGTTCGATTGGTGGATTATGAAGATCTCTAAGATGATGAAAGATATTGAGACTTCATGGCACGTCTGCCTCACTGTCTAGACTGACTCTATTCTAACAATAGAAAATGTGTCAAAATGCCTTTTTTTAAAGAAACAATCTTAAAAGCCACAAACCCAATTCATGGCTTAAAAATAATTAGAAATACATTTTTACCCTTTAATTTAAATGATTAATTTTCAAAATTTATTCACCTTCTTAAACTTAATCATAAGTTTAGTTTTAGATTTTTTATTTTTTATTTTTTATTTTTTTACTTCCAGATCACTAAGCAATAATCAACCAGTTGTGTTTTAGGAACATGAAATGAAACAACTTTGAACAATATCAAATTGCATTAGAAATAACATATTTCGCTTCTTTCAATGTAACTAGAAATTGAATATTTAAATAACAACACCACGTCAATGTGTATAGGAATGTGAGTATATTTGTCTTTTTATATATTTTTTAGCCATGATTTAGGTTTGTGACATTTAATAGTCATGAATTACAAAAAGTAAGTTTTTTGAGGCATTTTGAATTGTTAGGATCTTATATGGTATACAATTATAAAAATTAGGCCTTATAAGTGATATTCCCTTTTTGAATTTTTGATTTAGACCGAATACAAATATAAAAATTAAGCTAGAGATTGTAGTGGGATAGCTAAATTAAGTTGATTCAAGTTGCCAATGTGATACTATAGTAGACTTGTAACGGATGGTACCACAAGTCTAAGCTCATGAAATTATTCGTTTATGGTCTTTCAATCTATTTGGTTAGAAATGTTGGATTGAATTTTTTATATTAGAAATTTCACGTGTTTCATACTTAATTAGAGTTAAGTATAAAGTTTAAAATCTCATTGATATGTTGATTAGTTCTATTTATAATTTACTAGTTGTGGTGCATCTCAACAAGATTTTTCATATGGAAAAAAACCAAAGTTTTATAAATAAATAAAACCACCTAGTTCTGGGGAAAAATCTTAATGTAATTAGTTCATAGATTGAAATTAAACTCTTACTTGAGGTGCAACTTACAACAAAAAATGTTATACACTAGTAAATGAAAAAAAAAATCCACATATAAGTATGTAAAAAATAAAAAAGACCATAAAAAGGTTTTTAATTCAAAACGTTTAAAAAAATGTGATTCCTACACTAGCTCACGAACACATGCCCATTACATTACACTCTAACATAAACGTCGGACATTAGTTACATAACTAAAATTGTGATCATCTACGCCAAATTGTACAAACCACATTCCGTAACACTCATTCACAACTTCCTCTAAATCCTTTGTCCCACCATGCACTTTGGACACCCCTGAGTGTTTTCGGGTTCCAATCATGGTTCTAGAGTGTAAAATTCAAAAGGTCTATCAACCGTGACCAAGGATTGTGATTTCGTTTTCCTGATTTTAAGAAATATTTCAGTGTGTAAAGAAAAAAAGTAAAAAAAAATTAGGATAAATGAAACTAAAATGCCCATAATTAGAAAATTAAGGGATAGTTTAAAAAATTAATATACAAGTAAAAAACGTGATAATTAGGAAATTAGAAAATGGTTTCAAAAATCAATACATAATTAGAATAAATGATAATAAGAAGAAGAAAAAAAAACTCGAAATTTATAAGAAAATTTCCAAACTTTTTTAAAAAAACACTCGAAAAATGTAATTTTTTTCTTTCACCATTTTTCTTTTCGTAATTTCAAAAAAAACGACTCCCAAAAAGAAAAATGGTGAAAGAAAAATTTCGAAATGTAATTTTTTTCTTTCATCCATTCCCAACTCTAGTGTTCACTATTACTCGAATCACCCCCAACATCCCAAAAAAAAAAATTCGCACGTTTCATTTCTTTGCACGTGCCGGCCAAGAGAGCGAAAATCGGAATCTAGATCGGACGTCCATACAAAATTTGTCCGTCAAACTCGTCACAACGCAAATTCAATCCAACGGTCCACACCCCTCGTCGAATCAACACCGTCCATTCAAATCTCAGATTAGATCGGACGGTCTAAATTGAAACGAAGTGGGCACGTTGAGAAGATCGCTCTCACTTGACCCTTTAAAACGGTTTGCTTTGCGCTCCTCTTTCTTTTCTCACTCTTTGTGCTCATTTTAGCAAGCCTCGCTAACTTGCGCCATCGTTCTCTCTGCTTATCGTGCGCCGCCTGCCATGTGTCGAGGTTTTTTTTCTTCACTGTGATCAGAAGAATCTCTCTCTACAGAGAGGCCGAAACGCACTTTTAGGTTTCTGAAAACACACACAGGAAATTTTTTTGGTTTTTTTTTTTTTTGTTTATTTTGGTTGAACCGCCATGGAAGGAGGGCAGAAGAAGCTAACTAGGACGAACTCGTCGTTGTTACGGTCGTCACCCACGATACGATCGTCCATACATAGCATCTCGTCGATCTCAGAAGAAGATTTTGGGAACGCTGAAGAGGAAGAGAAGCCCCACAGGTCCGGTTCAGGGGTGGTCCGGTCGAATCGGTCATCATCTTCTTCATCAAATTCCACATTTGTTCTGTTTTTCGCTGTTTTGATCTTGACCCCATTGTTGGTTTTCGTTTATTTGAGAAAAGAAGACTTACCCATTTCAGGAAACTTGGTTTTAGCTCTGGGTTTCATTGCAGTGGCGGTTTATCTGGCTAGAAAGAAAAAGGTTTTTTTGATAATCAAGAGCTCTTCTTTTCTGAAGCAGTTATTTTTTGAGAGGAATAGAAGAGTGGGGTTGTTGAAAAATGGGGGAGAATCTGTAGAGTGGTTTATTGGGAGTGATGAGGAAGGAGGTGGTGGAGGGGGGTCTTCAAAGAAGATTATAAGAGAAGGGGTTGAATTTTACAGTAATGGGGATTTTTATGAAGGGGAATTTCATAAAGGGAGGTCTAATGGGAGTGGGGTTTACAATTACTTTGTTAATGGGAGGTATGAGGGGGATTGGATTGATGGGCGGTATGATGGGTATGGGATTGAGAGTTGGGCAAAGGGGAGTAGGTATAGAGGGCAGTATATGCAAGGGTTGAGACATGGTTATGGGGTTTATAAGTTCTACACTGGGGATAATTATGCTGGAGAGTGGTTTCATGGCCAAAGTCACGGGGTTGGTGTTCAGACTTGCTCTGATGGGAGTTGCTATGTTGGTGAATTCAAGTGTGGTGTCAAACATGGTCTTGGTTGCTACCACTTTAGGTAATTTACAACTCCTTTTGTTTGTTGATTTCACCTGTTTTGGTTTCATTGAATATGATTGTTTGGTTGAATTGTGTAGTTATTGAGTTTAATTTTAAGTGTTCTTGTGTTTTGCCACTGGTTTTTTTGATTGAGTGATTTGGGTTTTGTTATAGTGTTTGACCCCTTCCTATTGATCTTAGTTTTTGTTTTGTTAATTCAGGTTGGGTGATGAAATATGATTCCCTTCATTGAATTGAGTTTTTCGATATTTAATGCTCTTAGAGTAAGTAGTTTTAAGATTCGATCTCGGAGAAGTGTGGGAAAGTAGCAAAAGATAACCCCCCTTTCATTGATGGTTTTGTTGGATCCTCCAGTTTTTAATGCATTTTTAGATTCACTGGTTCTATAGATTGATTATTGTGTTGTTTGATAATTGAAAACTCTTGAATTTTTTTTGTTTGATTGCCTGTTACATTGTCTGTTATGTACCTTAGGGCCCTAAAATTGATTGTGTTGGATGAGATTCTTCAGTCTTCACAGTACAATTCTCTGGTTATTTCTGTGGAGTCTTTAATGATGGATGACAAAAACGAATCTTCTTTTGTTGTTTAGCAATGGGTTTTGCAAAGATTATGATCGAATTGACATAACAAATAAAAGTTGTGTTTGTTATGGTCTGTAGCTTTTTCTTTCAATGAGTTTCGTATAATCTTATAAATGATAGGTGTTGAATTTTCTCTGTTCTCTGGTTTTGCAAAAACTTATTCAAAAGAACCTTGTGTTCAACTTTATTTGAAGAATTAATTGTTTTTAGTGTACCAAAATGCAGAGAATTGAATGAATGTTTTTGCAGGAATGGAGATAAATACGCTGGGGAGTACTTCGGAGACAAGATCCATGGATTTGGGGTCTATCACTTTGCCAACGGCCACTGCTATGAAGGGTCGTGGCATGAAGGACGTAAACAGGGCTACGGTATTTACACTTTCCGGAATGGTGAGACAAAATGTGGGGAATGGGACGCTGGGATTCTAAAGAATCCACTACCACAATTAACTGATGCAGTCCTGCGTGCAGTTCAGGTATGCTAGTTGTGCCCAGGCTTGTCCTACTTACTAAACTGATCTTTTCGCCCACAATGTGATCGTCAATCAACAGAAAAGAACAATTTAGAACCATCAATAATATGTTGTAGTGATTTTTGCCATTGTTTGCTCTATCTGTAGTTGAATGATAGTGATAGGTGTCAATGATGTTACGGCCTAGTGGTTAGGGCTGTGTGGGTTTGTCCCCAACGTCCTAGCTTCGAATTTCACCTGCGGCATGGTTACTTTCTAATGGGTGTTGACCTATAGCCGGTCGCCCAGTTGATAGGTCATGAGATCCTTAAAAACCCAGCTCGCCTTTCAAAAAAAAATTAAAAAAAAAATGATAGTGATAGGTATAAAGGACCCATAACTTATACCCTTCAATCTTCATGAATTTCTGTATGGAACTAGAAAATTTGTGATAACCCATTTACCATTCTCTATTCAATTGCAGGCAGCTAGAAAAGCAGCGGAGAATGCTATTAACCTTCAACGTGTTGACGAACAAGTCAACAAGGCGGTAATTGCTGCTAACAGGGCTGCCACTGCAGCTAGAGTAGCCGCAATCAAAGCTGTTCAGAACAGGATGGACGGGAAGTTTTGCGATACAGACTTGTGAAAAAGCAAGGTTTTCACAAAACATTGTAAATTTTAGTGAATGTTGTTATGTAATTCTGCGGGTCAGGTCAGTGACCCGGGACAGCACAAGCTCACCCGGCGTGTCAGAGGAAGAGGAAGAGTTGACCCTGACACTAGTAGTCGTTTTAAGAGATCTATAATCACAGTAGATGTTTGAGAGATGTATAATCATCCCTGTAACTTGTACATATGGTGATATTTAAGATCAATGAAAGTTCTCAAGAAAGTTTTTCATGGTCGCCTGTTTCTATTTCTGTTTAATCATCCCTGTAACTTGTACATAGGGTGATATTTAAGATCAATGAAAGTTCTCAAGAAAGTTTTTCATGTTCTCCTGTTTCTGCTTCTGTTTCATCTTTCTGTCCATACCAACAGAAATGGGTCATGATTTGAGATGGGTCATGATTTGAGGTCCAATGTATGTCGTAGTTGCACAAAAATGAATCCATAAAAACAGAAAAACATTATCGCTGCCCATAGTTCGCATTCATGCTGTCTGTCCCTTCTTGTTAAGTAAGTCATGGAAGTTTGCTGGTTTTGTGTATATTATTAGAGGATTCACCTCTTTGTAAGCTAGTCAATGGTTTGGTTCTACCAACACATTCATAGTTCATGCAAACATTATTTAGCAATCTTTATTGATGTAATTTAGTAACAATTCAGTTAAAACTTGTATTTTTATTTTTATTTTTTATTTTTTTGAAAAAAAATGTATTTTCTACTTCTGGTGGATATCACACATTTGATTGAGGGATAGTTTTTTAGTTGTTCATTGATGTCGTTATAGGGTTTCGGTCTATATTGTGATTTCATTAGTCCCAATACTACATAATTAGAATAGTGTGTAGGGATGATTAATAAGTCTGTTTGCTTCTCTAAGGCATTATCAGATCAACAAGAGTTATTCTACATGGCTAGGAAACGAGTGATGGGAGGGAGGTGGCGGAGTGGGAACCGTTCACCTTTCTCGAGATGTGTGTGCAAAAAAAGATGGCACACATTCAAAGGGAAATGAACGGTCCCCACCCCGCCACCTCCCTCCCCTCGCTCGTTTCCTTGCCCACTTCCTCGACATTTAGAATTTCTGGATCAACAATTGACCGATACAAACTTGCTTTCAATTATGGATTGATATTCGCAAAACTGTGTGGACAAGTTACGCTATTTACCTTAGATCCAATCAGTAAATATCTCATTACGCATAAACAATCCTATCCTTGTTCGTAAAAAGCGTTGTTTAATTAATCGATTAATTTGAATGTACTGAAACATTAAAGTTAGCTTTTGCCTTTTTTAATGTCTTGACTTTATAAACACTTTCTCCAAGTTCCAAAAGTTAATCCCTTTAACCACCAAACCTTTTATTAATCACTGTTTAGTAAACTTCAAATTTGCAAGTAGTATGTAGAACCATTTCAATTCAAACCCAAAAATTGTATTTCTCTTTACTTTTCTTTAAAAAAATAACTTATTTGTAAAACACAAGGGACCAAATTTTGGTATCATCATCATTCAAGTTGAGCAAATGGTGATGTTGATAGTTCAATTAAAGTAATATTAGGGGTGGTCATGTGCCTCCAATTTTTTAGGTCTGATGAGGTTCTTAACTTATTGTTTCTTTTCCCTACCAAAACCAAAAACTATGTTGGGTAGGTGGCATGCATTATAAGATACTGTAAAAGCACATGGTGGAGTGTGAGTGGTGGTAGGGAAGCAGTAATAGTAGTGTATTGAGTGAAGAAAAAAACCCTAAAAAACTTTATTTCCCCATCTTGTTTAGAGAGCTACGCCGGCTGAATACCCTCCATCATTCTAGAGATGTTTATAATGCCTCAATCGAAAACAATCACACAAACAGAGAGCTCCCCTAACATGGTCCTGACACTAGAATTTTTGTTATTTCTTAGCTTCCATGCATGGTTGTTACATTAACCTAAACTAAACATGAATGTTGACTCCTTTTCATTAGGTTACCGTTTGCTAAAATTTCACCAATCATCTCTTTAACACATTATTTAATCTCTTTTAGCTCCCCAACATTTCTCAACCACTCACACCTACATTTCACCTTATTAAAAACCAAGAATTAAAGAGAGATAGAGAGAAGATCATTTCGTGTGATTAAGATAGATTTAGGTATGCTAGCTCTCTTTGACTTCTTGAATTAGTAGATAGGTTTGGTTTGAAAAATAAAAGTTTCTCAAGAGGGAAGGCATCATTCATGACTCAAGCTTTGTCCCCAATTTGTTATATGGTTCTATGTATTTTCATTAAAGGAAGGGGGACATGATATGAGATGAAATCGTAGATTCAAAGTTCAAACTCTGTCCACGACATTTGGGGTAGGAGAGGTTAAGGAATAAATAATAATAATAATAATAATAATGTACTTGTGCTATTGGGTTATAGTTGTGCATGGTTTGTATTTATGTTGGATTAGTATCTCCCTACATGTCCAGGAGTAGAAAAATAGGGTTTGGGGTTTCATTTCCATTATCAAAATGGGAATGGTTTCTCAATTGGTCACCTTTGGAGGGATCATTTTCTGGCTCAAAGGGGTGTGCTTGAATTGTATATTTCTATGGTTTTGAGTGTTTTCCTCTGACTAGGTCAATTTTACGATTACCCAATGAAAAATTTGTCTTAATGAAGAAAAATAAGGGCACTGTGATTTTGATGTACTGAGTGTCCTTTTAACATCGAAAATGGAATTTATTCATTTGGAATCAATATCGAAATGAAGGTTTCAGTTCTAGGTCCAGGATTTTAATACAATCTGATGTCAGTTGAAATTGGAACCTAATTAACGTTCTGTATTGGTAATTTTGAATATGAAATTAATTGATTGAACATGAATTAGGTGATTGATCTAATGACATGTGCCTCAAGCATCTCCCATTATAAGGTAAACCCACATGGTTGGATGAATTTAACATATCGTATCCCTATGATCATAAGATAAACCTAGAGTGGTTATGGAATGGAAAATCTACATTAGGATTGTTCGTGGCACGCGCCTTTGGAGAAAGTGCCTAGAGTTTTTTTTTTTTTTTTTTTTTTAAATTAAACCTCCAGTGGGGAGCGACACCTCTGGAATGTCAGACCTTTATTAATTATCAAAAAATTGATTTACAATCAATACGGGGGTACATGACAACTTTACCCGTGAAATAACCAAAACAAAATTTTAGCCACAGCCGTAAACCAAAATATATAAAAGCAAATCCAAACTGACAACAAAGCTGAAAGGAGGACCATCAAACATAGATAGCCCCAGCATGAACATACAGCGAGCCCGAGGCACCACCAGATATGATCAATTGCTCCTGCAGCAACACCTGCATCCTGCGACACCGGGGACTGCATTAGCAGCTCAGCGGTGCCAACGTGTTAGCACCCTTGCTGTCCATCTCGCAACAATCCCTGCGCTCAAGATTTGCATCGGCATCGCAACACTCCTACATACCGGGACCACAAATGTCCAGCCCATCTGCGGCCTGGAATGTGCATGCCTGCAAGCAGCAACAGGACTTAACAATACGTCCCACAGTCCGCATTCGGACTGCCCCCAACGCATCGATTGCCAACGCAACTGATAGCTCCAAATTCTCGCAGCCATAGAACAATCAGATAGCTACTCATCCCCATGGCGAATGTACGCCGTATGTAATCTATCTAGCACAATCAAGCCTACAACTTTCCTAGGCAAAACAGTCTCATTGAAAGAAACAGTCCTATGATCTTTTTGTGCTCTATCCGCCAATGAATCTGCCACCGCATTAGCCTCTTTATAGATATGTTGACAATCTAACGTCATTGTTGCTGCCAATAACTTGATTTCTTTCAAAATACTCTCCAAATGCCAAGGTATTTTTAAATAATCCAAAAACCAACCGCAAACAAGAGCCGAATCCGTTTGGATAACCACCTTTTTGAAACCCCAGTCAAGACAGAGGCGGAGCCCCTCCAAAAGAGCCAAAATTTTCGCTTTGTTGTTGGATCTTGCACAAAATTTTTTTTGCTTTCCCACAACACATGAACCTCTCGAGTCTCTAATAATCACACCACCGGTTGCCTTGTCCTTGCGGGAAGAGCCATCAACATTAAGCGCAACAAAATCTAAAGGGGGAGGGTGTCAAAAAACAATTCGAACCAACTTCCTTCTAACAGGGAGCACATTCAACCCCAAAGCGCGTAGAGGGGCCTTGTTCATGCTAACTTGCTTGGGGGTTATAAAAGTATTTGTCAATCTCAACTGACGCCTAATGTTCAAAATCGCAAAGGTTGGATTTGGGGGAACATTTTCATAAACACATTTGCATCTTTGTTTCCAAATTTCCCATAGAATGAACATAGGAGAAAGAAAGAATAGCACACCTGTTTGCGAATCGCGTTTAGCTCTCTTGAACCAAGTGGCTATCACCGTTGAGATTTCTGCTGGTCTCCGTGTATGTACGTCAAAGATCCTATCAAAATGACTCCACACCTGCATCGCCAATTCGCCATCTAGGAAGAGATGCTTCAAGGATTCTTGCTTTGGCCAGCTACAACAACGACATCTAGATGCCAGACTGATACCACATCTGTATAATTCCCCATCCACTGGCACTCCTCTACAGAGTAATTTTCAAACAAAGACTGATATTCTGAAAGGAAGAAGATCTTGCCAAAGCAGTTGATTTAGTGCATTAACCCTCCCCTTTTTCCGTAACAGTTCATAGGCCGATTGAAGGGAAAAAAATCTCATTATTACTTGGAACCCACACACACGTGTCGTGCTCATGGGCCTCGCCACATAATCTATCCACAAATTATTCAAATTATTCAAAATACGCGCCAAGCTTCTAAGATCTGGATGGACCAATTCAAAATTATTCAAAATCACCTCGCTGACTGAAGGCCAAAAACCTTGATTAACCATCACCGTCGGTCTCTTGAAAGATGTCACCAAGTTCCAGTTTTCCTTAAAGATACTTATATCCCCCATGCCAAAGCGAATTACTCAAAAGAAAAGGTCTCCCAAGCATGATCTCTTTAAAAAAAGGAGAAGACCCATCTTTGACTGGTTGACTATTCAAAGCAACGCGTCGTATCCAGTACTTGCTCCTCATAAAAGAAGCCCATAATGAGTCTGAGGTCAGTAGTCTCCAAAGAGCCTTGATTCGAAAGGCCTTCATCACCACCCTCAAATCTCTAACTCTCAAACCTTCTTCCGCCTGTGGAAAGCAAATGTTGTCCCATGACACTCATTTTTCTTTAAACGGCCTTCACAATCCCCCCAAAAGAAGCCCGACATTAGACTACTAATTCGAGCTAAAACTGTACTTGGTACACACATGACACTAAGAATATAAATAGGAATAGAACTAAGGACGTGCTTAATCAAAATTAGTCGGCCTCCTGGGGATAACAATTTTGCCTTCCATCCCTGAATACGAGCCTGAATCTTAGTAATTAAATCTTCAAAGTACGAAATTTTAACTCTCCTTTGGAACATTGGTTAGCCCAAATATTTCAATGGGCCAACATGAAATCGGAAATCAGTATAACTCTGTAAAGCCACAATGCGCTCCGCTACTGCCTTGTCATCCAAAGTAAAAGAACTTTTTTTTTCATTGATTTTTTGCCCCGAGGACCGACAATACCGTTTCAGAAACTCCATGCAACCCATGACTGAGGACTGTCTTCCATTTAGAAAAATGAGAGTATCGTCTGCATACAGAAGATGAGAGATAGGGCTGCAATTCCTGGGAGTATAATAATACCCAATTTTGCCATTTTCAAAAGCTGCTTTCAATCCCCTACTCAACACTTCAGAGGCAATAATGAAAAGGAAGGGCGAAAGAGGATCTCATTGCCTTAAACCCCTAGTGGGTCTGAAAAAGCCTTTGTAGAATCCCTGGAGCAAAACCAAAAATCCACAAAATGCCACACAGTTGGAGATGAGATGGAAAAATCTACCATTAAAGCCAAATTTTTTAAGAGCTGCAAGCAAAACATTTCATTCCATTCTATCATATGTTTTCTCCATGTCAATTTTCAGCACCACATTACCTCCAATAACCTTTATGTTAATATCTCTAATCAATTCCTGCGCCAGACCAATATTTTCACCAATGAACCTGCCTTTAACAAAAGCCCCTTGCTCCTGAGAGATCAACCTAGGTAAGATACCTACCAGCCTATTGCATAAGATTTTACTGAAGATCTTGTAAATCACATTGCACAGACTGATTGGGCGAAAATCAGAAAAGGAAACTAGATTCTCAATTTTTGGAATCAGAGCCATGAAATTTTTCGAAAATGACGACGGCATTACCTCCCCTTCAAAAAATTGTATAGTTGCCTCCCAAATGTCCATACTAAAAAATTCCCAACAAAACTGAAAGAAATCCACCGTAAAGCCATCCGGCCCTGGCGCACTATTTTTGGGAATATCAAAAACAACATCTCTCACTTCCTCCAAGGAAAGACGTTTGACCAAAAACTCACATTGACCAGATTTCACCAACTTCGGGATACAATTAAGCAAGTTCGTATCCTCCGTACAATCACCTGGAGAAGACATCATATTGGCAAAAAAACTCATTGGCTTTGACAAGAATCTCACCAGGATAAGAAATAATTCTACCGCACGGTAACGTAATCTGATGGATGGCTCGTTGCTTTTGTTTTGATCTGGTGGAAGCAAAAAAAATACTTAGTGCATGCATCCCCCTCCTTGAACTCTTTTGCACCTGATTTTTGAAGCTAGTAAAGCTCTTCCTGTTTGAGAGCTAATCTGTATTCTGCCTGACATCGATGTAAATTGCAACAAGCCTATACATCCCAATTAGCATCAGCATGTAGACCATTATTGCTGGAACTAGCAAACCCCGCCAATAGTGTTGTTTACCACTATTGCATTTCATCCTCTAATGCGCGGATCCTACTGAACACATTACCAAAGACTGTCATGTTCCACTATATAAGAGCTCTTCGTGTTAGTTTAAGTTTGGCATCCACTCTATCAATGGGTCTCATGGTACTCATAGCAGTCATCCACGTGTCCTTGACCAGATCCAGAAACTCCGGATGAGTTGTTCACATATTAAGGAACAGAAAAGGCAGAAAATCGATTTTTGATTGGGTTGGCATGGAAGCCAGCAAAGGAGAGTGATCTGAAAAAGTTCTGCTAAGATGTTCCACTTTAGGACTGCCCAGACCTGTCAACCAAGCTGAATTAACAAAAATCCTATCAAGTCGCGCCCAAATACGTTCACTGGCCCGCCTCTTATTGCACCACATGAGACGAGGGCCCGAGAATCCACAATCAATTAAACCACTGCTGTCAATGCAGTCGGAGAATTGTGACATGCTTGCCCTGGACTGCTCCACCCCCCCCAACTTTCTCGCCCGAATGCAAGTGTTAAAATCACCTCTGACCATCCAAGGAATGTCATGGTTTGAAGCAAAATTGGCCATATTCAACCAAAGGTCCCGTCTTTCATCCACAGAACATTTAGCATAAACAAAAGAAAGCAAATAAATTCTTGATGAAGAGTCTGTTACCTGGCAATGAATGATCTGGTCCGACATATCCACTAATCCACCACCGAGAGAGCAAGAGAAGTATCCCATAGAATCCAAATCTTGCCACCAAAAGTGTCGTTCGAAGCAAAACCACCAACGTGGAGCTTGTTACCAAGCTCCGTAGATCTACTAGTATCAATCATGGGCTCCACAATCATAAGGATCCTGACTTTATTTTTCAGAACCATACTTTTTAACCTCCTCATCGTGGTCTGATTACCAACCCCACGAGCATTCCAAAACATAATGTTTTCCATCATCTTAAACACGGGAAGAAGATTTACCCCTCTTAGTCTTACGACGATTGCTCGGAAGAGCCGTCGGTTTGACTTTGTCCTGAAGATCCTCATCAGAGTGTGCCCCCAAAGATAGGTCAGTGATGCCCTGTGAGTTCGGCCCTAACTCCGAGTTCGACGCAGCCACGTCACTGTCATTTGTGGCGCTATCAAGTGTAGTAGTATTCATTGAAATTTTCTTTTGTTTCAACACACGGGTCTCCTCGAACAACTGGACAACAACATCATACAAATCACCCCCATTCTTGTCCTTCCTCGCTTCCTCGGGCACTGAAAGCGTACCAGATGCCGCGGGTATTGCTCTCTTGGCCAGAACCGCTGTCAAGTGGTCCAGCACTATTGACTGCCCCAAGCCGGACCCTACGTCCTGTTTCAATCCATGCACAATGGATGGCATCCCTAACTGAGCGATCAAATGAGCTGATTCACCCCTTGCTACCTGCGCTGTCTGGGAAGGCACAACATCCGCAATGGAGCCGTGATCAGTCTGGACCCAACACTGCACCGTGGACTGGTTGGGCCTGGGAGCCGAGGTCAGCCTTGGACTAGCGGTGATCGCAGGTGGAACGTCCTGTAGCGAAGCCACACCAATATCCCCTACTGGAACGCAGGGTTTGGGAAGCGCTGAGTTGCACAAAGACTGATCCAGCGGGCACAAGACAGCTGTGTTCTCCGTTTCAGGTTGCGCTGAAGAGCGCAAAGTCTGATCCAAAACAGCTGCATTCGTTGATTCCGAGTGTACCAATTGAGTGCCGCCATGAATGTCATGCTGCTGCGCCGCAAGGGGAAGTTTCGAGCAAGAATTTTCATTTGTCATGACATCGGACCGACCACTTTTGGACCTTGAGATTACATCCTCTGATGGTTGTGGCATCTGTTCGTGAATTCCAATAGTATTTGCAATCTCCGAAGTTGTGTACCCCGCCTCTAGAAGGCATTCTTCCGTAGATTCTGAACCTGCTCAGCACTAGCATGAACCAATTTCTCACTCCCATCTACTTCTATGTTTTTAGAAAGTGACTCAAATTTGTTTGACAGAACCACCTTAACCGGATCCTTGGCCACCGGCCTCTGCTCACCTACGTCTTCCTCAAGTTCCACCCCCTGGTTGTTCTTTGCTCCACTCGGTCCAACTGTGGGATTTTGATTCTTAGATTTTCTGAAAACGGGAACGTATTGCTGCTTTATGTTTTGTTTTCAACCTGCGGCTGTACCACCTTTTTCGCTTTATCGAAAACCGGGCCTCCCCTTCCGCCCTTAATACCAAGCTTTTTCCTGCAAAACTCCTCTTAGTGACCTATCAAAGAGCAAAAATCGCAATATTCGGAACGACGGTGCGGAACGGCCCAGAAAACTACAGCTCGTAACGGCCCAGAAAACTGCAACTCGTAACGGCCCTCAGATCGGGCGGTTTCTGGCAGTGCTGACTGAACCGTGATGCAAACGGTCAAATCGATCAGAACACGACGACCTGGCGAGTGCTCAAGCACCCAAACCGGCGGCCTGATGGTGGCTAAACCTTTTCGACGGCAGCGTAACACACAGGGTGTCCTGTCCGGCACTAGACAAGAGGTCCAGATTTCTTCCCTAAAGCCAGGAAAGGCTAGGATCAAACATTCAGATGGATGAAAAAAATCCCGAAACTACCCTTCAAATCGCCCTAAATCCCCTCTCCTTAGCTGATTTCCCTAGATAGGACACTCTCCATAAAGTGCCTAGAGCTTGCATTCTCTCAACCGCCACGACTTCCAACAATGAGAAACGATGACAAGCTAAACCTCGGTAACTTCAATTAGAGTTTGTTTGGCTAAACAACGGAAATTTGCATAAGCATATCAAGGAAAATTGATTTCATTTTCGAAAGAAAATGACCAACTAAACATATTCTTAGGAGTTTGATTTTTCCAAAGTTATCGCATTTCAACATTATGTAATAAAAATACCAAAAATAAAATAAAACAAAACAAAAAGAACAATTGACATAGAAAATATTGAGAAAGTGGCATTGATATTTGAATGTTGAAATGGTCAGGTGAGGTATATATATAATTATATATACGGGTGAGACTTGGTAATCCAATTGACTTTGACTGAAGCACCAGTTCAATGCTGCTGAAAAACTCTTGGACAAAACACATGACACAATTGATCTCTAACATCTGAAAACTCTGTTGTTGAATTTGGACAAAGTCATACTCCCATTCTTTTACAAAATAATTTTCCCCTGAAGAAATGGTCGGACCAAATTTATTGGCCTGTCACTCTTTAGTAATTTATAAAAATAAAAATAA
This sequence comes from Berberis thunbergii, assembly GCA_003290165.1. Lineage (NCBI taxonomy): Eukaryota > Viridiplantae > Streptophyta > Magnoliopsida > Ranunculales > Berberidaceae > Berberis > Berberis thunbergii. The sequence goes on from QNQO01001695.1 coordinate 115,374, forward strand.
ATAAATAAAAATACAAAAATGAAAACGATACAATGCATTTTATGAACACTGACTTGAGCATCGAAGAGTCTCCCATCAGGGAACTTGTAAGTCCCCCACTTATTGTTGATGTTTCGGTATTGTGACTCTTCAAAATGTCGGGTATGCCATCCAAATTGTTTGCAGCATTTTACAAGAAATCAGTGAAAAACTTGCCTACTAATTTCATATATTTGCTCAAAATGTTAGCTTATTGGGACAATTCTGATGTATTTATTTATTTATTTATTTTCCTTTTAATACCAACGACATTGCATGGGTCATAGGCTCTTAGCCCGATGTGTAAAATAGTAGTGCTCGCTATTTTTTAACACAATCAATACTTCTACAATAATTTTGTACAAATTCTAAGTTTGTAACTCTGTATATACCCGTTTATCCTTTTTTTACAAGGATTTATTTGGTTGCATGGAAAATAGACAGGAAAATTGAAACTATTTTCGTGAATTTGATTTCGAGACCTCATTTTTGAACTTGAATTACTATGAGTAGTGAAAAAACTGTTTTATAAAGAATTAATTTTCTGTCAAACAACCAAACATGGAAAATCTGTACAAGAAAATAAATTACATTTTTCAAGGAAAATAACTAACCAAACATACCCTAAGATCAAAAGTGAAATTCAACGATTATGAATGAATTTTAGATTCATTCAACTTTTGTTAAAAGGTTTGAGATTCTTTGAATCATACAGTTGGTACTTTTTCTATGGTACATAAAGAAGAAAAATAGAAAGAGAAAAGTAAAAAGAAATCAAGCTTCTTTATGTAAAAATGGAAAATAAAGTCCATTTTGCCTTTACTTTCCTTTGATTGTTTTCTTTAAATTTTTTCCTCAATGTGCCATATTCTCCTTTCTTACCCTCATTGTTTGCTAGTTCAAATTGTTATTCAAATGAGTAAAGAAGGTTTTGATATTCTAAGCTCACTGTAACTCAACTTTGTTGGTGAAGATTTGGTTTCATTGTTGAAAACTTTGGCTTTCAAAATACAACACTTTTTCATTCCATCTTCTATGTTTTTATTTTTTATTTTTTTAAGAGGGAATAAAATCAAAATTTTCACCATCTACATTGACTTTTAAGAACTTTTGTAGAAAGCCAACTTAGAATAGGCTTTGCTATAATCACCTTGACATCATCACTAGCTTTACCACCTAGAGGAATGAGATCCAATTTGGTAATGTAGAAGATGATTATTACAAAGTTCAAAATAATTAAACATAAGTATTATACCGAGCATCTACATAAATCTTTGTTGATACTGTTTCTTTATAAAGATTAGGAAAATGTTGTAGAGGATGGGTTCGACTTATAATCTTTTTAGAAACTTGTATTTTGACATTTTTTTTTTATGATGTCTTGACATTTTTTGATGTAGACATGTTTTTCCTTGTATCTTGTTTCTTTTCTTATCTTCAATAAAAATCTTCGTGTTTAGCCAAAAAAGAAAAACGTTGACTGCATTAAGTAAAATTTGAAATACTGAACTGTGAGTGGGTGGAGATGATGCAAGAAGAGTGACAACATTAGTATAATTGAGGTAGTTAGGATATAAATTGTTGAATATTGGATAGGATTTGTAAACTTCAAAAAATTCAAATATAAAATAGAAAATGACTATTATTGATGAAAACATATATTACTAATAAAAGTTTTGAAAGTTTTGTAAAAGTTACTCTCTAAAAGGTTTTAAAATATTGGAATAGATTGTTTTTAGTGGGTTGTTGCTAATCTTGTGAGAGTTTCTTTAGATTACTTTTCTTGCATAGATTGTTGGATTATAACAAGAGCATATCTTTGGATTTAACCATAGCAACTATTATAATCCATCTTAGATCTTGTGTAAATTCTATATTTCTCTATGTTTTTGTCTTTAAGATGTTAAATAATGCTTTAATATTGATAATTTAATTGACATTGTCGAATCCATGTAAAGTATAAATGTATAACAAACTCCCTCGGTACTTCATAAGAATTCACTTTAAGCTCGATCTAACTTTAACCATGTTTTGCTAACCCAAACATTAGGCATATGAAATTGATGCACCACATTATATCTTTTGTAGTAGATAACCATTTCTACACCATGGTGTGGACGATATGAACTCATAACAATTGTCATGTTTCTAATAGAATTCCAATTAATTTCGAAATATTTCTAGTTTAATTTTAAAAAACATATTAAAGATCTTTCAGACAAAACCATATGAACTATATATATCATTTTTCTTAGTTTAACACAAGGAATGTAATTTCTAGAAAATGTCAAAATTTCACGAAATATTTTTTTTCTTTTCTAATTACTGATATTTCTTTCAAAATTCGAAAATTGTATTTCTTTCATTAAGCCAATCTCAATTTTTAGTACATTTTAAACTGTTATAACCTTAGTTTAGTATTAAAATTTTGTTATATAAGTGATTCTAACACAATATGTAATTTGTGTGACGAATCTTGTTAAACTCTTTATGTAGTATGTAAGAGTTTAAAATGCTTAAACTATATTGATAACTTCAAAATTACAATCGAAAATTTACATACTTTCTATATACAAGAAAATATTTCACAAAATATTTATTAAAATCAACGTATCAAAATTACCTCGAAAATGAAATCACAATCCTTGGTACTTAACATTCGCAATGTGTTCTCAAAACAATCTCTTTCCCAACATTTTTTTTTTCTTTCCCAATATTTTCAATTCCAAGTTTGCAACTACTTCATTCATTTCACCTTAATGAACACCAATTTGTATAATATCTATGAGCTTGCCAACCATTTTATTTACACCACTTGTAGAATGGATCATCCATGAAAATCAAGCTTTGTCACCGAAATTCTTTTGTTTACCGAAAAAGTATGCTTGGGGTTCCTAAATTATTTTCAAGTGACTTTTGTTTACCGATTTCTCATTTTTTTAATGAAAATATATAGCATAATTATTTATAAATGTTAAAACTCTTGAGCACAATGTTGGTGTCCAACAATAACAGCTAGATGGTGAGCCTCGTAATAGTTCTCGATTAATAAACTTACAAAACTACAATTTGTTTTAAGGCCAACAGTCTTCTAATATTACTAACCATAGGCCTCCATGCCCAGTTCATTTCAGTTTTTGAGTCCATACGTGATTCTCGTAAGATAGAGTTGAGGATCCCTTAATCTCCTAGAATAATACATGTCTGCCATTGTCAAACCTGAATTAGCATCAAAGCTGCCTCCGCCTCAAGACATTCTACCATTGTATTGTCAAGAAGTTTTCCGGTAATAGAATCTGCCACCTGAGCAAGCACCTGACCTTGTACAGTAGTTGTCAAAACCGCTAATGCTCATCCCTGTGAACATGCAAAAAAATTGGCATCGTTGGTGATTAAGATAGTGTTAGGGTCGATGATATTAGGAAGAGGATTAGCAAAGAGTGATCTAGTGTTAAGGATGTGATTTATGATTAAGAGGGGTTGGATCTGGATTAGTTGATTGTGGCTAGTAAAAGTGTCTGTAATTGGGTTCAAAGGGTTTACCCTTTTTTTACAAGGATTTGTTTGGCTGCATGAAAAATAGACAGTAAAATTGAAACCATTTTCGTGAATTTGATTCCGATGCCTCATTCTTGAACTCGAATTACTATGAGTAGTGGAAAAATAGTTTTATGAAGAATTGATTTTCTGTCAAACAACCAAACATGAAAAATCTGTACAAGGAAATAGATTGGAAAATAACTAACCAAACGTACCCTAAGATCAAAAGTGAGATTTAACGATTATGAATGAATTTTAGATTCATTCAACTTTTGTTAAAAGGTTGGAGGTTCTTTGAATCATATAGTTGGTACTTTTTCTATGGTACATAAAGGAAGAAAAATAGATAGAGAAAAAGTAAAAAGAAATCAAACTTCTTTATTAAAAAATGGAAAATAAAGTCCATTTTGCCTTTACTTTCCTTTGATTGTTTTCTTTAATTTTTTCCTCAATGTGCCATATTCTCCTTTCTTACCCTCATTGTTTGCTAGTTCAATTTGTTATTCAAATGAGTAAAGAAGGTTTTGATATTCTAAGCTCACTGTAACTCAACTTTGTTGGTGAAGAGTTGGTTTCATTGTTGAAAACTTTGGCTTTCAAAATACAACACTTTTTCATTCCTTCTTCTATGTTTTTTTTTTTTTTTTTTTTAAGAGGGAATAAAATCAAAATTTTCACCATCTACATTGACTTTTAAGAACTTTTGTAGAAAGCCAACTTAGAATAGGCTTTGCTATAATCACCTTGACATCATCACTAGCTTTACCACCTAGAGGAATGAGATCCAATTTGGTAATGTAGAAGATGATTATTACAAAGTTCAAAATAATTAAACATAAGTATTATACCGAGCATCTACATAAATCTTTGTTGATACTGTTTCTTTATAAAGATTAGGAAAATGTTGTAGAGGATGGGTTCGACTTATAATCTTTTTAGAAACTTGTATTTTGACATTTTTTTTTTATGATGTCTTGACATTTTTTGATGTAGACATGTTTTTCCTTGTATCTTGTTTCTTTTCTTATCTTCAATAAAAATTTTCGTGCTTAGCCAAAAAAAGAAAAAACGTTGACTGCATTAAGTAAAATTTGAAATACTGAACTGTGAGTGGGTGGAGATGATGCAAGAAGAGTGACAACATTAGTATAATTGAGGTAGTTAGGATATAAATTGTTGAATATTGGATAGGATTTGTAAACTTCAAAAAATTCAAATATAAAATAGAAAATGACTATTATTGATGAAAACATATATTACTAATAAAAGTTTTGAAAGTTTTGTAAAAGTTACTCTCTAAAAGGTTTTAAAATATTGGAATAGATTGTTTTTAGTGGGTTGTTGCTAATCTTGTGAGAGTTTCTTTAGATTACTTTTCTTGCATAGATTGTTGGATTATAACAAGAGCATCTCTTTTGATTTAACCATAGCAACTATTATAATCCATCTTAGATCTTGTGTAATTTTTATATTTGTCTTTGTTTTTGTTTTTAAGATGTTAAATAATGCTTTAATATTGATAATTTAATTGACATTGTCAAATCCATGTAGCGTATAAATGTATAACAACTCCCTCAGTACTTCATAATAATTCACTTTAGGCTCGATCTAACTTTAACCATGTTTTGCTAACCCAAACATTGGGCATATATATGAAATTGATGCACCACATTATATCTTTTGTAGTAGATAACCATTTCTACACCAAGGTGTTGACGATCTGAATTCATAACAATTGTCATGTTTTTAATAGAATTCCAATTAATTTCAAAATATTTCTAGTTTAATTTTATAAAACATATTAAAGATTTTTCAGACAAAACCATATGAACTATATATATCATTTTTCTTAGTTTAACACAAGGAATGTAATTTCTAGAAAATGTCAAAATTTCACGAAATATTTTTTTTCTTCTAATAACTGATATTTCTTTCAAAATCCAAAAATTGTATTTCTTTCATTAAGCCAATCTCAATTTTTCGTACATTTTAAACTGTTATAACCTTAGTTTAGTATTGAAATTTTGTTATATAACGCAATATGTAATTTATATAACATTATGAATTTTGTTAAACTCTTTATGTAGTATGTAAGAGTTTAAAATACTTAAACTATATTGATAACTTCAAAATAACAATCGAAAATTTACATACTTTCTATATACAAGAAAATATTTATTAAAATTAAGGTATCAAAATTACCTCGAAAATAAAATGACAATCCTTGTTACTTAACATTGGCAATGTGTTCTCAAAACAATCCCTTTCCCAACATTTTTTTTCTTTCCCAACATTTTCAATTCCAAGTTTGCAACAACTTCATTCATTTCACCTTTATGAACACCAAGTTGTATAAAATCTATGAGTTTGCTAACCATTTTATTTTCACCACTTGTAGAATGGATCATCCATGAAAATCAAACTTTGTCCCCAAATGGTTAGTATGGATCTAAACAGTGCCCTACTGCCCTACCGTTTTCAATCATTAAAGAAAAAAAGGGATAAGATGTGCTTGGTACTATTTTGTTGGTCATTCATGAACTATCTTCATGTGGGTTTACCATGTCCATACAACTAGATATAATTGAAAAAGTATGTTTGGGGTTCCTAAATTATTTTCAAGTGACTTTTGTTTAGCGATTTCTCATTTTTTTTAATGAAAACATATAGCATAATTATATATAAATGTTAAAACTTTTGAGTACAATGTTGGTGTACAACATAATTGCTAGATGGTGAGCCTCGTAATTGAGTTCTCGAGTAATAAACTTACAAAACTACAATTTGTTTAAGGCCAACAGTCTTCTAATATTACTAACTATAGGCCTCCATGCCCAGCTCATTTCAGTTCTTGAGTCCATATGTGATTATTGTAAGATAGAGTTGAGGATACCAGAATCTCCTAGAATAAAACCTGTTTGCCATTGTCAAACCTGAATTAGCATCAAAGCTGCCTCCGCCTCAAGAGATTCTACCATTGTACTATCAAGAAATTTTTTGGTAATAGAATCTGCCACCTGAGCAAGCACCTGGCCTTGTAAAGTAGTTGCCAAAACCCCTAATGCTCTTTGCTGTGAACATGAAAAAAATTTGGCATCGTTGGTGATTAAGATAGTGTTAGGGTCGATGATATTAGGAAGAGGATTAGCAAAGAGGGATCTAGTGTTAATGATGTGATTCCTGACTAAGAGGGGTTGGGTCTGGATCAGTTTATTGTGGCTAGTAAAAGTGTCTGTAATTGGGTTCAAAGGGAGGATGTTGGGGACCTATTATTTGAGGGGACATGTCGAGAATCACTAATGACTTGTTCCATAATCGAGTGGACAGATAGATGTTGGAGGTCCGAGATACCTCGCATTGCATTCTGCGAACATAATTTATTTTTCCTGTTCTGCGTGACTTTAGTAAAATAATCATAACTTGTCTATTTCAAAACATTTTTAAGCGATTCAAGTTGCGTTTATTAGATAACTGAGAGTACTACAACTTTTGTGTTTTGATCAACTTGATAATCAATCTCAGTCAAGCACATAAGTCGGCCGAAAGTCAGGAATACTATTCCGTTTTCATTTTTCGGACAGATTTGCGCGACTTTAGTAAAATGACTATAACTTGCTCATTTCAAAACATTTTCAAGTGATTCAAGTTGTGTTTATTAGATAACTCAGAGTACTACAACTTTCATGTTTTGATAAACTTGAGAATCAGTCTCAATTGAGGGTTAAATTGGTTCAAAAGTACCCTATCTTTCATTTTTTCATTTTAAATTTGGATTTGTCTGTTATGTTAAGTTATGCATATTTATTGAGTTTGAATTTAAGGATTTTGAGTTTTCAAGGAAAGGAGAGGAGATTTGCAAGAGATTGTTGTGTGGAGAGAGATTTAAAATAGATTTGCAAGAAATTTCAAATGGAGGAGAGATGAATCATTGTTGATTTGAATGGTGAGGGAAAAAATAAATGTTTTTAATTTATATAATTGGTGTGAGACGTGAGAAAAAAAAGTAAGTGGTGTGAAAGAATACAATGATGCGATCGAGAGAAAATGATGGCCCGAGGTAGTTGTTGCCAAAGCTAAAACCTGCTCTATCCAAGCTCCAAATATAGCAATTTTTGTGTGAAAGTTGCTTTCATTCATGTTGCCAACTTTTATCTTTACCAAAGTTGCACTCTGGAAGTCTTCGCTCCAAAATATTTGAAGTCATTTTCTCACCATCAGTCACAAGATGTCAAGTGATATCACTTTTTCAACAAGGAAAGATCTTTTACACTTTCACAGAATCTACTTAACACCATCTTTCGTATATAAAACCCACCTGTGGAGGTGTATTATATATTTAATGGCTACATCACCTTTGATTGAGACCCAATTAAACCATTTGACAAAACTTTTATATAAGATATGTAATTTTGAATTCAACTAAACATGCACATATAATAAGTTGTCTGTTTTGCAAAAATCTCGAGAGCATTCACTAGTGTCCTTTAGATGGCAACCTGTTTTGTAAAAACTTAGTTTCCTAGTATTTTCGAAGCTCCAATATGAGCAACTTTTTAGTGACAAATCTATTGAGAAATTTGCTTTCGTGACACTTTCGATTCTTTTCAAAACTGTTTAGTTTACGCCATCACTCATTCAAACCATTGGGACAAGTTACCACTCTCTTAATCTAGGGAGGACAGATTGGCATTCCTAAATTTTAATAATTAGGTCAGTAAAACGAAGTTTAGGTTTTCTGATAAGAGGTTTAATAGCATATATCATCTTGGACCTAATTTTGGAGCTTGGAAGATTCCTTCATTGTTCTGCAAGTTACTAAACTCTGACTTTGAGGGAAGTGGGTGAAGATACTTAGGACTTGATTAATATCTTATTAGAGGCGCATAATAATATTAATCAAACAATCATAGCTTCTATTCCATCATCAAAAAAAAATTAATTATTATCATCGGTGTTTCCCATGATATTCATTACAAGTTATGTCAATAGTTCAATAGAAAAAGACTATTATCGACTATCATAATTATCTTGAAAATTTCATCCATTTTGTTTTGTTTTGTTTTCATTATGAGTTGAGATCATTGTTTTGAGATTCAACTTGAAATGAATAAAAAAAAAAAAAAAAAACTTTAACTGGTGAACGGCATTCAGAATCTTACCCTGTTTAAAATATCGAGCTTTCGCTTTAGTAGTTTGATTTCTAATATTTTATGAAGATTTAACTGAATTTTTATCTCCTAATTTACTTGATTCCGGCAAGAAGATCTCTTTGGAGCTTGGACAAAGGCTTTAATTAGTATAGATTAACATTATTTAGATATGTCAGTTTCTTGGATTCAAGTACATCAAGCAGCTCTAAACCCCAGGTTTTGAGATAAAGAATAATGTTTACTGATAATCATGCACGAAATTAGACGCATCTTTAATCATGGCCTTATAACTCATTATTAGAATGTCCTAAAAACACAATAATGACTATGATTAATTGTTGAAGCATAGCTAGCAATTCAACCTAAGGGAAAAAGTATGTCTGAATCATTTTTCCCTGTCCCAAACCAGAAAATTGGCACTGATAACTCTGTATCTTTTCTATTTCAGTTTGTTTTATGAATCGTTTGGAGTTTGGTTATAGGGTGCGAAATATACTACACCATAAGCAGGCTGACTGATCGATGTATTTCAGGTATTAGCTAGCAATGGTTTTAGATTAATTTAGACCAATTCTTATGGTATATGATATTGTACCCCAGACTCAGGTGCAGACGATCTGGACTCTTATTTTATTGTCATCTAATTGTATTTAGTGGTTTTTTGCCAATTGTATATGGTAACCATATATTCTCCATCCTATATAGTTTAGATTTTAACAAGAGAGGAATTGTTTGGATTGAAATTAATTTAATTATTGATGATGACCAGTAAATCTTGTTTTCTGTCCTTCCCACTTTTCTTCTTTTATTGGCATCAGGTACATTATGCGAAGTTTCATAATACAAAGTTCAATTATTTTAGTAGGTTAGTATTTTACAAGTAGGGAAATTCCTAATCATGGGCTTAAATTCATTATTCGACTATCCATACAGCTGCGTAGATTAAGCAGATATCGATGTTTGTTTTGCCAATAGCTGAGGCAAAATCTTATACCAAGATGTATAAAATCTCTATGTAGTCGATAGATTATGCTAATTTCTGGGGTGCCTCACATATATTTGGTGAGGGTGTTATAGGAGTATATATATATATATATATAGCATGCCATTGTCATTGCAACGACTTTCCTTCATTTTTTTAATTTTTAATTTTCAAATTATGATAGTTATCTGTTATGAAAACAATAATAAGGGATAAGGTTTTTGAGAATATGTCCACCAGTGCATTTTTATACCTCTATATCTTGGCATTATCTAACACAACACCCAAACTATTTTTTTTCAATAATAATCAATCAGTGGTCAGATTTCTAATCATTGATGTGTAATGTTTAAAATAAGAAAATATAAATATTTCCAAAACATTCTTTGGCCCATGTAATAGCATAATATATGCTCCTTAAAGATGAGGTAACCAGAAAGAACAATTACCAGGCCTGTATAAGAGTCCCAGACAGTTTTCTCTATGTTATGTGACTAGGGTGGGCATCCACAGACATATCCAGCTTTAGCGCCACTGTGAAACCCCTCTGTGTAAGCCGAGTTTTTGAACATTGTCTGTAACAAAGTGCACGTTCATGAATATCAAACCAGGAAAAAATATCTTGAATGGGCCTAAAATGAGAGAAGGCAAATAGGTACCAAAAGAAAATAAAAATTAAATAACAATACATGTTTTCCCGCTTTTGGTGGCACTCTAATAGGGTTTGAACCCATTGCAAGTACTACAGATGCATTGCAGATCTAGCAATCTCATTTGCTTTGATATAGCAAATAATAAGATCTTAGAAACTTGTTGGACAGATACTTTGTACCTTCACATGTGTGGACGCGTATTCAGACATGACATTAGGGACACGACTAATTGAAGACATCACAATCTCAAGCATCACAAGTATAAACTACATTTTTGGATGGATTGTCCTGACCAATCTTATTCAACTATGGTAATTCTATGGATTATGGGCACAAACTGGGAATACTCAAGACAATGCTTCAGGTGGATTGACCAGGCCCGACCATGAGGGCAATCCAAGGAAGTAATGTTTCGAGGCCCCCCCCCATCCCCCCGACAAAATGTCGATTTTTAGGGCTCCCAAATTAGGGTTAATTTATTTACATTTCTCCCATTTTCTACCTTAGACACCAAGTTTTTCTTAGCTTACTTGGTATGTTGGGATTCGAGAGTCGTTGCTCTTAACTTGACCAAGGTTCAATCCTTGTCAAAGACATAGATATATTTATTTGTCTCTTCTTTTTACTAGGGGCCCCAAAATATACAAAATGAGGACCGGCCCTGGGATTGACCTTGGTTGACTTGATTCCTAGTTTGGGTTTAGGCCTTTAGCGCTATACTAGACTTCAAACCAATCAAGCATATTTACTTGATTGAATTGATTCTATGGAGAAATTTTTGCTCATGGACTTTGAGTTCCCCTAAGTTTTCAAATGGGATAGATGTAAAACTGTGTCCAATAAATAAAATTAAATCCATAATCCGATCCATTGACACCTAATCTAGATCAACGCTGCAATAGCATCGAAATACTCACTGTTATCCTCTCCAGATCTGTGCTCAAACGTTTCTGAACACCATCTGAGACTACATTTCCAAGATGCTCCCCATGCTGTTGAATAGTCTCTGCAGTGATCTGTACACATATTTGGAAATGATTCAAACAGAGATGTCTCAGACTCAATCAAACTCTTTCTTATTTTTCTTTTCTTTCATTTCCTTTGTAAATGTAGAATGTAGCTCCACTCACCTGTGAGAGAACCAAAGAAGATGTTTTCTCTATGATTTCATCAATGAATGTCCTAACATCAGCACCCGACTGCCGAGGTTTTGCAGCATCTACGGCCTTCTCCTTCGCACTTTGTGCATTACTGAAGTGCTTGAGAGTTTTTCCTACATCCATCATATTAGATAAAATCAGTAAGAAGAGGAGAATGTTGCAGAATTTTAGAATCAAACGCAGCCTCCAAAGTTGTAAGACATGGATATAAACAAAGAACAAATGGACATGTCTAAAATTTCCAAGAATACAATGAAACCTAATCAAAGCAATTTCCCATTTAGGTTGTGTTTGATTGAAGGAAAGGAACTTCAAAGTAGTAGAGAAATAAGAGAATGAAATCAAATAATTTAACCCATGATGTTGAAGATAACTATGATTCTAACGATGGAGAAATGCCCACTAAAAAGCTTTTCTCCACAGCTTTGAGAGATAACATGTGGTGGAAGGTCACAAGTTCTATCCTCTGTTTCCATCCTTTTTTTCGTCTTTAAAAAAGGAAGAAGAAAAACTGGCAGAATCAGTAATCAGACGCTAATCAACCAGTGCTCGGACACCTGCCAAACCATTTTTTGTGCACCGAAAATCTTCAAATGTTGGGTTTGGAGGTGAAGGGTCGTCTTACCTGTAACAGCTTTTGGTTTGTCCTCCACAAGGACGTGGTTTTCTGTAGTAGGTTTTGATGGCAGTATTTGATTTGGCTGATCTGGAAGGACTATTGCAGCAGATGGAACAAGTGCAGCAAGATCAGGAGGTTGATCCTTCCCGACTGTCGGGGTAGCCTACAAATAAAGCATGTCATTATCGTTAATAGAACAAGGGGAAAAAGTTAAAACTATTAAGATGAGTGATGAATCACCTCTAAATCAACATACGATGGGGTTTTGCCAATGGAACCCAGAAACTTGTCAAGGTCGCGGGCATTGACAGCTAACACCATGTCTTAAGACTGTAAGTACGTTATTGTTGACAAACTTAAAAGTTAAAACCAAGATGCAAAAAACAGTATGGTTGTTGTAATTTTCTTTAATATGTAGTAAAATAAATATAATAAAGACTGGTAGTTTGAAAGATATATTAAAGATCAATGAACAGCACCAAGGTACCAATATTTATGACCCACGTAGCATCAAATGTAGCAACAAGTAGCAGCATCACCCGTTTTTCATTTCAAGCGAAGGATTGCATTCAGTCAATGAAACAACAGTGCTAAATATTGAGCTCAGCCACACAAATGAAGATTTGCTACATTGTCAAAGTAAATCTTATGTTGTATGTTATATTTATGGATATGGACATGCATATATTTCCTTTTCCATCTTTCTTAATTTTCTCCCCACATTACTTTACATTTTTTCTCTCTCTCTTGTTCCTCCCTCAAACCCGTTTTCCTCTCAAGCAAATAACTATCTTGTTCCATCTTCTCCTACAAACATCAGGGCGTGTTAAAGTTTTAGCTCAATTTGACAAATGCTTCTCAAGACATGTGCCAAATCGTCATTTCAAGGATCAGCTTGCACAAAACACTTCCTTTTGAGCTGATTTTTCAACTGAATGTGCAGATTAATATCAGAAGTACAGTATTAGATTCTCAGTTCGTTTAGTCTAACGTTATGTACCTTAGGTCCACGCCAGTATACCCTTTCTTTAAATGTTTGTGTTTATCTTTTAGAAGAATATTATGAGGTGGGTTTTTGCTAAAAGCTTTGTACTTCTTTTGACTTTTTTTACAAAACCCGTTTGGCAAATTATATTCTTTAATAACCAATAAAACAGTGGACAGTTGAGAATGTTAATGTAGACAGAACAAGCTCAAATTAGAGAAGCCTTCTAACTTACAAATAGTTACATCATTTGAGAGTGGATGAAAAAAGCAGCACTCGTAAGCTTTGAAGTGTTGATCCAACAACAATGTAACATTCCTACAACAAATGAATATAAAACTATGTTAAAAAGGAGTTTATTAGCACATTAAACATTTGCAGGCATGTGATCTTCATAAAATGCTAATTGAATATGTATCAATAGAAAAAAGAATCCATTCCCATTAAGCCAAATGATTACGAGGGAATTACAAAGCTTTGATAACTGTGTCTGTCGTAAAACCAAAGCAATTGAGCTTCACACCAACATCACAAAAGCATAATTCAAAAGAAGAAAAAAAGTGGAAAACAAAATCATAATTCAAAAGAATGTGGAGGGACAAAGAAAGGTAGAAGTTTTAAAAACTACAAGGGACAAAGTTTACAATACCCCGAAAGTCCTATTAATTAACCACAACAACATCACCACAGTTAATGCCGAAGGCAGTCCTCTGTTTATTAAGGTGTGTGCCTCAACTTTCCTTGTGGATAACACTTGAAGACTTTTGAACACTAATCAAATTTTTTTTTTTTTTGGGGGGGGGGGGGAGGGTAAGAATCATGATGTTAGAATACTTTAAATGATCGTTCAAGCATACGTCAGGAAATGAAGGCCACATTCTTATATTGGACATATTTGGGGCTAAACACACTTTGGTCGATAACATGAGGCAAAGTCTAAATATCCCCAAAAATTGCAGCAATCCACCCACATATCAAGATGAAGATAATCATAACTGACATTTTAGCAACTGTGCATTATTAAGAGCAAGGCACACTTTCATGGTTGTCTCAGCACCTTGGGTGCTATGCATGCTCTTGATAGCAGGTTAAGCAATTCAAGTATGCTTATGTAGTTATGTGGAAATCCTCTTGTTAGCAACTCTATCATCCTTTCACTGATAGAGTTGAACAAAAGAGAGGCAATCCTGTTGTTAAGCTAACATGACATGATGACCAAATAATATTAATATGTACCTCAAAAAAAAAAAAAGAGCAAGTAAAAAATAAAATCGTAATTAGAAGTAAATCAGGATAAAAACTAACCGTGCAGAGTCATTGATCAAGGCAAATGGTGTAACACATCCCAATGAAACCTTCGAAAACAATAATGCAACTAGTAAGATAATAAGTCAGACAAGGACATAGCCACAAAGTGATTAATCCTATAGGCTATAGCAGAAGACATCCCATTGGGATGTCAGACTAGTATGGATGTTGACAATATCACATGTAAGATAGTTACGATCACAGCATGTACCTCGATTGTCAATTACAAACCTGATAAAAAAAACCAGATTACTAACACACGAATCATCATTGTCTATGAGGACCCACCAAATATCAAGTTAACCAACGTCTTATTCTGATAACACATCATGGCTTAGTCCAAATTCAAGACCCAGCTTATTAGGGCTAAAGGGTATTGAAGTGAGTAAATACATCCTTTTTAGCAGTTCGTAAAGCTAATTTTCTTATTATCATTTGAAGCCGCCTATCTGTTTTTAATAAAATAACAAAAAAGTTTGTCACGGCATTTTGTTTTACAAAAAATTCCCTTGTAGGACATGTTGGACAATCAAACACTCGTTGGACACATCATCAATTTTTCACATATCTTTCAAAAATTTCAATTTTTTTGCAAATGTTTCAAGCATATTATGGCAAGCTCGTAGTACATTAGTAGCAATATTGACCGACAAGTGGAAGGATATGACTAACTTATGGCTGAAAAAGTAAATAATATTACATTGTATTAGCGTGTCCCTGTATAGTGTTTTTTTGGTCGATGTGTCCGACACTGTGTCGTTGTCACCGAGCAATAAGTTGGACACCCAGTTTTCAAAACAAACTTACCTCCAAGCTGTTGATGCTAGATTTCATGGATAGGCTATATGTAAACAAAAGCTAGTCTTGAGACTAGTATCAACCAAGTAAAATGAGATTACTCAAATAATCATAAAAAGGTTAAATACTATTACTTCCAAAGCTATTTCTTTTTCCTTTTTCCCCTGAAGAGGAAATATTACAGTTTTATCCCAAAGAGAGATTCCAATAATAGCCAGAATGCAAAAAGATCAACAACAAATTATTGATCCATCATAGTCTCATTCCATTTGATAAGAATGCCTTCCAATCATTTGGAGGTCCACATGGCATTCAAAAAATATTAAAAAAATCCTTGCTTCGAGTGGGTTTTATCATCAATTGATTAGAGAATTTGGGGACCATAAACTCACAGGTTCTTAACTGTACCCTAAAGTCATTTGCCTAAGTGCCATATTCATCTTCCCACTTTTGAAAGTTTGAATGTTGAACCCACCCTCGGTAGCATACTAGCTACCATAGAATGGCATGGAAGTTCTTTTTTAATTGTTTGATCCATGGCCCTTAATCATTTAGTTCAACTGACTGACGATGAACATAGGCATAATTGTTTCCCATGACGATGTACATGGGAAATGTTGGTCAATGCACTTCTGACCAAATTAAGTTTGTTACTCTTTGAAGGACTCAACTCTGACAAGTGATGAGACTTCTACCCATAGTTTCAACTTGCAACAATGAGATCCGAAATTTCCTAACTAATGCAACAATCACCAAGGGAATTCCAAAACACTGAGAAGGACGAGAATCAATCTCACAGGTGTCAAGATTTAACCGAAGATTTAACATCTAAAATTTTCAATTCACATGCATTAACAATTTAACGAAAGAACATAATAGGTTACTTCTTTTCTCAAATATACAAAATACTCTGTCAATCCAATATATAGAGAAGCTATTACATGAACATATTACTCAGCAACCAGGATTAGATAAACAGTAAGTAATTCAGTAAGACTGTGAAAAGATTGTAATACAAAGCAGTCAAACAAGCACTAAAACATGTACAACTCTTCATTCCCTAATGCAGTGATGAAAGAACATTCAAGTACTCAAACCGTGATCCTATTAGGAGAGTTCAAGAAAAAATATGCTTTGCCATCACTTTTGAAAATTAAAAATCTGGTGAAGCTTAAAACTGTGGTGTACTATGTAGCAATCAAAGTCATCATTAAACAATTCTACAGAAATGTTCTTCCAAATTAGTTTATAGTGAAAGAAAATTTTTCCACCTGAAGTATCTCTTGCAAGGCTTCTTCAGGACCCATTCTCAAACCTCCTTTGCCCAAACCAAGCCGCTGAGACAACACTGCTTGTGATTACCAAAAATAATGTATAATAAACATGAAATATTAGCCTACATAGATGATAGAAATGGGCTGAGAGGCCTAGGAAAACAAGCCCAGAATGTAAAATTAGGGTTGTGTTAGTTTGGGCTATAATTGTGACAAGTGACATGAGTTGGTTGGAGAAGTAAGCTAAAAGGAGATTGGTTCAACTGTCATCATATCATTGGGGGCATGTACTATAAAGGTGTAAGGAAGAATAAAGGAATTTCAGCGAAAAGAGGAATAGAGTAAAATTTTGAGATAATATACCTTTTAAGTCTACAGTAGTGCCCGTCAAAGCAGAGACAATGTAGAACCTATGTTTTTTGTCCTATACAGAGAGAATAGAACAATTCAGTAGACTATAAAATAGAAAACAAAGAAACTATAGAATTTGCATAAAGCTAAAATGTCAAGTAGATGCTATTCAACCGCACATGAAAAATATTATACCTTCAAGAACAGATTTTTACTTATTGCACCTCCTAAATGCCCAACATACTTTGCCTGTCAGAACCTGTAATAGTTAATTTATAACGCGCACCATAAGATACGGATAAAAAGAAAAAGTTATATTTTTACTCACCTGAGCTTCAACTGTCAACACCACAGGATGTTCGTAGCAGACATAATTAATATCAAGTTCCTACATACAACACAATATATAACCAAGCACCACTAAATCAGAAGGGTTACAAATCATATGTTTAACTCACACAAATTGCATTGGAGTTTCTGAGCAAAAGACATTTGGCTGGTTTACTAATTATAAGAATTAATTACAAATTTCACAATTTAACACTCTTCTAGTACAGCTATGGAATAAAATCCAACCTTGAAGTATATTATCCTTAAAGTGAGTCGAATTCCATATGGATTTGCTAGGGCGACTATAATGTCTAAACAGTTTTTATTCTAATATCTTGGTTTTGTCAATAGTGTATCGTTGTCCAATGAAAAGATGCACTCATGTATCCCTCCGAATCAAGTAGGACTTAAGTCTCATGGTTTCCACCAGTCACTTGCAATGACTACTAGTGTTGTAGTGCATCACAATGCAGGCCATGACAACCAAAAAATGGCTTGCCTCAGAGGGTGATATGGTCTATTGCTCGAGTTGGGCTTTCGAGATCATTGATCTTGAAGATATTTCCATTACTACCCACCAGTGATTGTGATATATTTTTTCTCTTTCTTTTGATTTTCATAGACCCTTCTTGAGGTCATCAATGCGCCATGTAGGTTGATGAGGTATGGCCCTATGTCCTGTCCTGGTGACCAGTAACCAAGAGTCGGTATTGCTATCAGGAGATGAATCCCCACTAGGAGAATCACTCGATACCTTCAAATGGTTGTCTGCCAATTTTGAAAACCTCAATTGGGATTTCAATTTAGGTTTTGGATCAACGAAGTGGACCATCATCCTCTAGAAATTTATGTACATTTGCCTTGGGTAGTAAACATAACAGCAAAAGAATCTGGTTTAATGGTTCAAGCAAAAGCTTCAACCCATTACTCAGTTTTAAGCAACCCAGTTTCCCCTTCAAGTTCTGAACCATCTAATATTACCCAACAACCAATAAACGACATCGAATTCCCAAGGTCCCCTTCAGCACATGATCCTCATCATAACATTGAAAGGAGATTGCTAGTTTGACAGTGGTGGAAATTCAGATAGATAAGATGAACACCAGACAGTGCCCAAGAGATGGGAAGGAAGCAATGTGCACACTCGAGTTCATACCTTGAGCAGCGTGATACCCAACTATCACAGTTGAGAACAGCTGGAGTCATCCAAATTTAACCAAACAATAGAATTCATCCATGAATCGGGATGGAAAATCTCCTTGCAGGATTAGGGGTCATCTACAGTTATACATTCTACATAAGGGTAGAAATGGGTATTCCTCATCATAGTCGACAATCAAACCTAACTTCGATCATGCACATTATCTTCAACTCATCTAATTTAAGAGTCCAAGTGTCTTTGCAGCTAAACCCCACCACACTCACACAAACAATCCAACATCCCCACAGAACTCTCACAAAATTGCATTACAAAAATATGAACAAACCATACAGTGGTACTTAAAAGTTCAAAAAACTCAGAATTTCATCAGATTTATTGTCTTCAACTGATGAACAATACATTGAAGAAGTAAACATGTATCATCTACACTAAAATCATCGAAAACATCCAATTCAACAAACAAGATCAAATCTTAAGCAATACCCAGACTCCAAATCGTGCGAAAATCGATTGGGGTGGACTTAAAAAGGTCAGACAAGATCAAAACAACATGGTAAATAAAACTCTTGCTAGTTTCAAGTGAAAATAAATAAATAAAATGGAATGTTACCTTCAAACGTGCAAGCAATTGATCCTTCGAAAACCCCATCACTGTTTCTCCTTCCTCTCTCTCTCTGTGGTTTCCGCAACTGTTGCAAATCCAAGAAAACTGTGCTTCAGACGCAAATGGTGTGAAGAGTCGAAGTTCTTATAGCAAGGGCAGAAAACAAAGAGAGTTCCACACCACATTGGGCTTCGAAACTGGGTTGGTAGCATCTTGGGCTTGGGCTTGGGCTTGGTCATAGCCTGGGCTTGTTCACGGTTCATCTGTTCTACAGTATTTGAGACCAGGTAAATCCGAGCAATTTCAGTGAGAAATTAATCTCTTTTTGAATGTTTGTTTTCAAGTCAGTTTGTTTAAATTTTCTAACTATATAGAATAGAGAATAAAATTGTATTAATCCAACGTATACAAGTAAAGGGGTTGGGTTCAGTTGGTATGTATTTTCTCACTTATCACGCTTGAAGTTTTTGCCACTCCAAATTTGTTCTCCTTGAGATCTGATTCGCAAAACAATGTTAGATTGCCAAAGACTACTTGTTTGGTGGTTGAAGCCATTCCAATACTTAATCAGTAAACTGAAGGAGAAAGTGGACTTGGACAAAGTATAGTTGTGGTGTTTTTCATACCTCGTGCATCTCCTCTCTCATTTACCTTACATAATAAGAGTAATTAACTATGTGCATGACGCCAAAGGGGGAGTGGTCGAGTGGTTAAGGAGTTGTGGACTT
This sequence comes from Berberis thunbergii, assembly GCA_003290165.1. Taxonomy (NCBI): domain Eukaryota; kingdom Viridiplantae; phylum Streptophyta; class Magnoliopsida; order Ranunculales; family Berberidaceae; genus Berberis; species Berberis thunbergii. The sequence continues at coordinate 135,036 of QNQO01001695.1, forward strand.
GTTCCATAGGTCCTTGCTTCGAGACCCACTGGAGGCATCTTTATTTCGGGGTGATATTTCGACCAGTAGGTCGCATCTCGGGAGTAGGTTACGGATCCTATGCTGAAAAAACCGGCTTGCCTTTCAAAAAAAAAAAAAAAAAAACTATGTGCATGACTTAAGCATGCATGGCACAATGAGGGAGGACGTTTCTCACAATAGTCTCATCCTTCATTGAGATATGTCATTGGGAGAGAGATTTTCGCCAGGACTTGTCTCCTTCGTAACATCTTTATCCTCTGACGGGAGAAATTTGTGGGGCCCCTAATTCTGGGTCATGATCCATTACTAAATGTCTTTTTGAAGCTTTAGTTATTGAACCTGTTAACCACATTTGGTTTGAACCATATATTTTTCGTGATTGATGATTTGTATCACGTGTATGACCGTGATCGAAAGATTGTTTGATGTATCACTATTCTCCGTTTGTTTGTAGTAATTGTACTATTTTTTAGTGGAAATTTTCATATTCCAAAGTTATGTTCTTGTATAGGGATAATGATGAACAAGTTCTCTGCTAATCTAGTTGCAAAACTCTACTAATATTTCTTTTGATTTATTCATTATTTATTTGAACACAAATGGGTGATGATTAAAAAGGACTATGATCAGTTGGCTATGTAGCAGCTCTTTGGATGCCTTCCCAATGGGGAACTAGTTAGCAGTGGCAGAGGAAATCACAAGTTCAAGGTTTGAACGGCCAATGGCATTTAGGGTGGAAGGGGTAGGGGATTAAAAAAAAAAACTCTTTGTATGCATTCTCAAAATTATGTCTCCAAACTCGACAGTAAATTAAATGCTAATCGAGTTTGGGTGCATTTTTAAGCTATGAATGTGTGAATCCATAAACAAAATTTGTAAGATGAAAGACATAGGAAAAATATGTTAAGTGGGACATGAAATTGGCTCATAGTGAAGATAAATTTGTTGAAACAATTTTTCATTCCTGTGAAATTATATGAAGATATTAAGTAGAAGCATGAATCAGCATACGAACACACCGTGTGTATATTTGTATATCTTGATTTTTTTATTTTTTGAGAAGGTGGCTGGGGGAACGAAGTGGATTGAACGTGCTCTGAGGTGATTTTGAGGGATAAAATTGGAAAAACTGGATCACATTGTTTTCTTTCAATCGCAACCGTTCCAAGTTTCTTGGGTTTAATCTCAATCGTTTGAACCTAAGTGACGGCTAGGGTTTATGGCAGCGACACAGCCAGCCAAGGGGGACTCCCCTGCGGCTGGCCAGGAAGCCGATGGGGTTTCGAAGCTCTCCTTTGCGCAGGTCCTTGGCAAAGTAATGAAGGATGACCTTGATGACAAATCGACTGATTTCACAAGTTTTAAAAAAGAGGGTTGCCCGGCCTTATTGCTATCCGATTCGGATGTCTCAAGGGGAGAGTCTCACGTGTCTAATCACGTTGTGGTCTTGAAGTTTTTGACCTTCGCTTTATTCGATAAGAGACTCCATTCACAGATCTTAGGGAATATCCGGTGAGTTCATTATGGGTCTTATAGATCAAAGGCATGTTGTGGTTTATTTACAATCGGAAGATGAAGTTAAGAAAGTGCTTTCAAAAGATTCCTTCACTATTCGGGGCATTAGATATAAAATATTTCGTTGGCATCCTGGTTTTAGCCTTCGGGCGGATCCAAAATTGGCTCCAATATGGATCGAACTCCCAAATTTACCTTTCGCTTTTTTTCTCCCAGCAATTATGAAGGCGATTGGGAATTCGGTTGGCAATTTTCTAAGTATCGATGATGGTACTAGATATTTTGCTCGACCAAAAGTTGCTCGTATGTGCGTCGAGATGGAGGTAACTAAACCTTTACCTCATAAGATTTGGCTTGAGAGTCCAAAATATGGCGGATATTGGCAGAAATTAGATTACCCTAGATTTAAATATTGTGGCCATTGTTCGTTAATTGGCAATGAGAAAGACTATTGTCGAAAACATATGGGAAAGAAGCAGGAACATTCAAATGATGTTGGAGAAGATCATAAGGAAGCCAAGAATTCAGAAAAAGACAAACAAATTCAAAATTAATATAAGGAGAATCAAGGACAAAACGTGAAGAAGCAAATGTATGTCCCGATTACAAAGAAAGTGATGGAAACAAAGGAGACAATAGGGACTAGTGGGGCGAAAGATTCTTAAGGAGCTGAAATCATGGGTGAACGAGGTGAAAGTGAAAAAGTGAAATTACGAGATGGGGAAGTCGACACAATTAACTTGGCCAATAAGTTTGGCGTCCTAGTTGATGAAAACTTGGAAAAGGACTTGGGAGAAGGTGACGAGGAAATAATGCAAAAACATAAATGTCATAAGAGGGTGGAGGATCACAAAGGAAAATGAAAGAAAATCGAATGAAAGTTCCCAACAAATTGAGAATACACAAGCCTTTCTAGTAGAGGTCGGTTATACCATTAGTGAAGTTGATATGGCGTTAAATACAATGAACGGTGACAATTTAGAGAGCCCGCATTCTGGAGCAGGGTACCACGGCAGTGAACCAGTGAATACGCTCGTTGTATCACCCAAAACTAAGGCACGGATTCAGGGTGTTTCAGCGAATGCACAAGATGATTCAGTGTACTCACAGGGTGTTTCAGTGATTCCACATGGTGCTTCAGTGAATTCACAGGACGCAAATGCAGGGTGCTCTGTTTCAGCTAACGCGACACAGGATTTTTCAGTGAATTCGCGGCCTTTTTCAGCTAACGCGACACTGGATGTTTCAGCCAACGTGACACAGGATGTTTTGATCATATAGACACAGGGTTTAGGCGATGTAACAGGGTTGTCTACCCATAATAAAAATGAGATAATTGGCTAAATCTTTGTCGAGGTCTTAAGTAGCAATTCCAGGCTACAGATTGAACGCATGGTGGATAATGCGGTGCCAATGGTGAGGGAAGATCAAGCTCCCTTTGTGGGAGATAGCCCGAAACCTGGGGATGTTGATTCTAGTGCTGCAAATCAGTTGAAATTGGTGTTGTCAGGTAGTAATGAGAATGTGTTACTTGATGAGGTTATTAATTTGGTTAAAGAAAATCGTTCTATGCAAAAAAAAAAAAAAAGGAACATTAATACCTTCGCTAACGCATCTAAAGATAGTGATGGCATGGAGTCGGCTTCGGAGGTAGGACCGAAGTTTGTAGCTATCAAGGATTTAGCATTGAAGGCGAATTCGGATGAAGATTCTAAGAAACAAAAAGTCAAATTGGCGATGCCCCTGGGCAAGCGTCTTACGACGAAGAAGGGTGTTTCTACCTCCCGCAGTTAGGATGATGAAAAACTTTATGTTTTGGAATGCTCGTGGAGATAGTAATAGAGCACGAGAAGACGGCTAAAAAACTTAGTTGTGGAACACAATGTGAGAATTCTTATGATAGCAGAACCTATGATTGACACTAGTAGATACATGGAGATTGGCAGAAAACTTAAACTTGCTGGTTTTGCCTCTAATGACATGGTCGGAGAAAAAATATGGATTTTTTGGGATGCTGCTCTAGACCTTTATATTGTGGATATGTCGGATCAGATCATTCATTGTCAGGTAACAGATTCTGCTTCAAGAGTTTTCTTTTTAATTTCTTTTGTTTATGCTAAATGCTTAGTTGAAGAGAGAAGGGAACTTTGGTCAAATATGTTGAATTTTGCTTCTAATCACGATCTGCCTTGGATGGTTGGCAGGGATTTTAATACATATTTACATTCGCAAGATAAAATTGGGGGAGTAGAGCCGTCTTTGGCTAGCATAATAATTTCACAGATTGTATTGAACATTGTGGCTTACAAGACTGTGGTTTCACGGGTCCTAGATTCACCTAGTGCAATAATAGGCGAGGTAGAGACCGTATTTGGGCCATACTTGACAGAATTTTAGTCAATTCTGCATGGTTGACAGTATTGGCTACCCCAAAAGTGGAACATATTAGTAGAATCTTTTCTGATCATTCTCCGTTGCTGGCATCCATTCCAAATCAGTCCAGAATAGGTTTTGCTCCTTTTCGTTTCTTTAATATGTGGATGACTTACCCGGGGTTTCTTTATCTGATTAAGGATTTCTGGATGACAAACATGGGTAGTATGAGACCTATTGACAGAATGGATGTTAAACTGAAAATGGTGAGAAGAGCTCTTATCCAATGGAATAAGACGGTCTTTGGCAATGTATTTAGCAGAATGAGAGTTTTAGAGGATGAGATGCAATAGTGGGAAACCATTCTTCTGACTGCTGGGAAAATATTGGTAATAATGGTCTAAATGTTTATGCAAATTGGGATGTGAATGCTTGTTGTAATTTGAGTCGCTGCCAGGCGGAGTACAGACTAGCTCTCAAACAAGATGAGCTTTATTGGATTCAAAAGTCGGGTGAAAAAAATATATAAAGAGGGGGATGCTTGTACAAAATTTTTCTTTGCTTTCACTAAGTCTAAACAAAAAAGAAGGGTCATCTCTCAGATCACCTTACCAAATGGAAGGAATATTTCAGACCCGGGAGAAATTCTTGAAGAATCAAATGTTTTTTTCCATAATCTTTTGTCTTCCTAAGGAAATGGTGTGGTGGATACAGAATTGATTGATTGCATTTTGATGACCATTACTGTTGTTATGTGTGAGGCTTTTGTTAAAATGCCTTCTTTGGAGGAAGTTAAGGATGCAGGTTTTGATATTCCCAAAAATAGTGCTCCTGGCCCGGATGGATTTACTGCTGGTTTTTTTCAGACATGGTGGGATTTGGTTAGTACTGATATTTGGGAAGCTGTTGTACAATTTTTTGAGGGCGAGGCTCTCCCGGCCTCTTTTTCTGCAAACTTTATGGCGTTGATCCCGAAAAAGGAGAATCCAGGTTCATTTTCTGACTTTCACCCTATTAATCTTTGCAATATGAGTTATAAAATTTTCAGTAAAATTCTTTGCAATAGATTGACATTGTTGTTTCCAAATATGATATCCATGGAGCAGGGGGCTTTTGTTAGAGGACACTTTATTGGTGAAAACATTGGACTAGTACAGGAATTGGTAAGAGATGTCCATAAAAAGGTTTTTGGAGGCAATGTTGTGTTGAAAATTGACATGGAGAAAGCTTACGACCGAATTGAATGGAACTTTCTATTCGCTGTGCTCAAAAGATTCGGCTTCAATAGTAGATTTTGCCATATTATTTCCAATTGTATAGCTTCTTATGGTTTCTTAGTTTTGCTACAGGGAGTTTATAAAGGATTATTCAAATCTACCAGAGGATTAAGGCAAAGGGACCATCTTTCATCGTTATTATTTATCATTGCCTCGGAGGTTCTGAGTAAGGGATTGAATTTGGCATTCAGTACAGGAAAAATAGGGTATTATTATACGCCTACGGTCTGCAACCCGTTTCACAAGTACTCTACGCAGATGATACGCTTATTTTTTAAAATGGAAGAAAATCCTCAATTCTATGGTGCATGGAATTTCTGAAAAGCTATTGTAACGCTTCAGACCAGAAAATGAATGAGGGAACAAGATTTTTCTGCTGGAGAACAATGTGGTAGTGGAAAGAATTGTGACTTTGAAAAGATTTACAGGATTTCAGTATAAAGGTTCGCCTTTGACTTATTTGGGAGGACCAGTTTTTCAAGGCAAAGCAAATATTTCTTACTTTGAAGAGATGATTGATAAAATTCAGCGACGCATCCAAGGATGGAAAGCAAAACTTTTATAGCCAGGGGGAAGACTGATCTTGATTAAGCATGTCCTTAGCTCGATCCCAGTTTACATACTAAGCACCATGTGTGTGCCCAAAAAAGTTTTTTTCTAGAATCAATGGTTTGTTAGCGGATTGTGAAGGCAGTTGAAGAAAAAATGGGTTTCATGGGACAATATTTGTTTGCCATAAGATGAAAAATGGCTAGGTGTTAGAAAGTTATCAGTGGTGATGAAGGCTTTTCGAGCAAAGGCTATTTGGAACCTTATTTTTTCGGATTCTTTATGGGCTACTTTTATGAGAAATAAATATTGGTTGCCTAGAGTTTTTTTGAGTGGCCAAGTTGTGAAATGTGGGGCTTCACCGTTTTTCAAGGAGATCATGTTTGGTAGAGCTATAACTTTGTGCAATTCGCTATGGCGGATTGGTAGGGGCAATTTTAGTTTTTTCGAGAAAAAAATGGAGTCTTGTGGCTTCCTTCAGAAGGATGGAGATCAGCCGTGGGGTATGGCCCACGGTTAGAGAAGTGATTTTGGGTGATTTTGATTTGGTCAATCCAAGGCTCAGACAGTTTGCTCGTAGTCTTTTTGCAGATAGGTTGCGTGGTAAACAAAATAACGAAGATGGGTGTATGGGTTCCAACCCGGATGGACTTTTCTCCATTCATTTTGCATATGAATTATTACGACATCATGAGGTGAAGAATGAGTTAAATAAGATTCGAGGATGGAATTTTTGAACCACTTATTTCTGGAGGGCAAGTTGGCGGTTAAGGTGTGGAGTCACTTTGAAGGGATTTTTAATGTGCAAGTAAGAAAACCAGCAAAGATCTCTACAGTGCTATTGATCTGGTTCAGAAGAGCCAAAATGAACTCGCAAACAGGTGTGTTATACTTTCTTACGTCTATGTTTATCTTATGGGAAATTTGGAAACATAGATGTAAGTGTGTCTATGAAGATGTGTCTCCAAATGTTGCGTTTGTGATTTTAAACATTAGGCGCATGTTGAGGTTGACAAATACTTTTATCATTCCGAAACAAATCAGCCGGAATATGGCCCATTTAAGGGCTTTGGGGTTACATGTGATTTCAGTTAGAAGGAAGGCTGTTAGAATTGTTTATTGGTCCCCCTCCTGCAGATTTTGTAGCACTTAATGTTGATGGTTCCTCTCGCAAAAATAAGGCAGCAGGAGGTGTTATTATTAGCGACCATAGGGGTTTTTGTGTGGTGGGAAAACAATTATTTTTCGGGGAAGGATCAAATAACAAAGCGGAAGCTTTGGCTCTCGTGGAAGGCTTGCGCCTGTGTTTCTCATTGGGCTTTCACAAAGTGGTTGTCCAATCGAACTCGGAACTAGTTTATGGTTGGTTTAGATAGACTTTTAAAATTCATTGGCATTTGGAGAACATTTTCAATGAAACTAAACTGCTGTGGGAAAGAATGATGATTGATTGTAAGCATATCTACAGAAAGGCTAATGCGGTTGCGGATGCTTTAGTCGATAGAGCACAAAAGAAGCTTAGGAATATCACATTCGGAAGTAATGAATTACCTAGGCATTTGGCAGGTTTTGTGTTGCTTGACAGTTTCCATACAGCTTATGTTCACCATGGTAATGAGTAGACGAAATATCAATGTTAATATGCAGGAATTTTCACTGGTTTGGGGCGCCAAAACCACGGAGCAGCAGTTGCGCTGCTTGCAGGCCTGGGCGTTGGCGCACCCTGGCCTATTCTTTTTTGTTGCCTGTATTTTGCGCATCCTGGATATTTGGTTGCCTGTATTTTGCTGTTGCTAGGTGATTACGTGCTGGAATTTGGCAGTGGATTGGGCGAGGCTTCTTTGTTTTGCAATTTGCAATTTGTGATTGCAAATTGGTATTGCAACTTACAAGTTTGCATTTTGCAATTTGCAAGTTGTTGCAAATTTTGTTTTTGGAGCAAATTGGTTTTAGTGTAAGATGCAAGGCAGAACTATTGATTTTCTCTTTCAAGTTGTTCAAGGTGCTATTGGTGATGTTGGCCTATGATTAAGGTCTCTAACTTTTGGTTTATTAGGCTTTATCCTTCGTGTATTAGGACTAGTATCTAAGGCCTTTTTCAAGGTCACTTTAAACTAGGAATATTTTTTATTTTTTAGGATGTATGTCCATTTGTTCTTTTTTTCTCGGGTAAAGTCGTCATGTACTCCCGACATGTGTACAAGTTTTCTTTCAAGTAATAAATATCTGGCATCCCATAGCTGCCCCTCCCCACTGGAGGTTTATTTAAAATAAAAAAACTAAGATTTTTTTATTTGAAATCAATTAAGATTATGCCAAAATCAAAACATCCAAATTAGAGCCAATCAACTAATTTAGATGTGATTTAGTTTTAATTCACAACTTAGCTTTCAAGAGAATGCTCCAAGGCATTATTTCCATTATATATACTTTTCTTTCAAGTAAATCTGTCAATTTTTCAGATTTCAATCCGAATCCAATGTATACGGATTCAATTTGTTAGTCCAGTTAAGATTTATATATTCTAGCTCGTTAACTGAATGATGCAAATATGGATTTGAACCTATCGAATCTGATAATAATCTAATCCGGTTCAATATATATATATATATATACTTGGTTAAGAATATATAACAATAAAATAAAATAGAAATCAAAAAATTATGGTTGGATTAAGAATCTAATATCCAGAAGGTAAACAAATCGGACATGGAAATGATTATTGATAATCCATCGAATTATTGGATTGGAGCAGATTGAGCTTTTCTTTACTAGATTAGATTGAATACAAGCTAATTTGGGTACCAAATCTGGTATGCATTAGTACCACCACACCGACGAAAGAGGATTTTAGGATTCAACCCATAAAGACAACGAAAGGAGATCCAAGTGCTCAAAAGGAGGAATTTGGCCCCTGGGCTTGACTGTAATTCGGTCCATGGACTTAGTTGATATATGAAGAAAAGGGAATCTCAAGATAATTATGTAGGATCTTATCATTACTATGATATTATGGAGAAAGAAAAGTCTCTGTTAGGATATTATGGTGTAAAAACTTGTTCCCTCCATAAGATATTTGAGTAAATATCTATGGTAGAGATAACTTAGTAGTGAAGGTTATTGAGCTAATGGGAAGTGCTACAGTTATTGTAAGGGTTGGAAATTTTGTGTATTGAGAGAGTGTAATTGTCGTGAAGAGAAAAATGTATTTTCTCCTTTGTTTTGAATGATGGTTTCTCATACGATGAGAGGGCTTCTTAGACGATAAGATGGCTTCTTCTCAAGAATGGTTTTTTCTCGGATGGTGAGAGGGGGCATTTTCTCTGGCGGTGGTGGTGAGCAAGGGCAGACGGTGGTGAGTGAGGACATCTTCTCAGAGGGAGCATATTCTCAAAGAGAAAGTGAGAGATCAATAAGCATCTTCTCAGGTGAGCGACATACTGAAGTAGTGAGCGTCTCAGGTGAGCTGGCGGTGTTGGCGAGCTCCCATGTCTGTAATTGGATCTGCGTTTGGTGAGCGACAAACTGAAGGGGCGGTGAGCGACATACTGAAGTCCATTTGGATCTACAGATTCGAACCAGACAAGGGCATCTAGATCTGGTGGAGAAATTTTACATATTGGCGGCCGAAATCTAGTCGGATTCATTGCAGCCTGCGTTTTCGGCAAGGGGTAATACCATTCAGTTTTTTTATCTTATTTCTTTCTATGATGCTTGTATGCTTGTTCAAATGTGTTTAATATTGTGAGAAATAGAGTTCGAAAGTGGAAATCTTCATTTGTTGAAAATAATGGGAAGAATTTGAGATTTGAAGGTCAAGAGGAGGTTTGTTGTTGTTTGAATCGAGCTCGAGGGTTAGAATCAAAGTTTTTGTTGAATTGCATATGAGAGAATGGATTAGGTTTCAGCTTAAGAAAATTGCAGAATCAGGCTTCAAAGCCTTCTCAGTCAGTTAGAAGATCAACAATAGATGGGTTATGGTGGTGAAAGAGGCCAATAGATAATGAGTTTTTCTTTCTATTATAGTGGGTTAGGGGTTAGGGTCTAAATCTCTAAGGGTGCCAGCTGATGTGGAAGGGAAAGGAAGGGAAGGGCTAGAAACAGCTCGTCCAGGCTTTGAAGGAGGTCGTTTTAAAGAAGGTGCCTCAACCTTGTCCTAAGAAGCAAGTTAGCAAAGATAGGGAGGGCCTAGTGTTGTCATCCCCTTGTGCAACAGAACCTTTGTCGAGGTAGTGAACACCAATCTTTCAGGTGTTAGACCTACTTCTGCTGCCAGTAAGGGCCCAGTTGCAGCAACCTCTATCCACCTGAATTTCCCTATTGATTTCTTGTCTCGAGTTTGGGGAAATCATCCTCTTTATGCAGATCCAGTTGCAAGAGAATGGTAGGAGATCGATAATACAGTTGCCTGATTTGGGGATCCAATGGACACCTGTTGCTCTTCCTGATGACCACAAAGCTTTTCTGGTCTTTGCCAACTCTCCACATGTGACCTCTTGCGAGGAGCAGAATGAGCCTTCTTCTAGGTTTTCTACACTGAGTGATCAGTCTCTCCTGCAATACCCAGTGCTTTCCCATTCCTCTGTTTTTTCTCCGGCTCAGTGGATAACCCGGTGTCCAAGTCAACTCGCCCAACTTAGCAAAATAAAGTCAAGGGTATTATTGGGCTTTCGCCTTGCCAGAGGCCCACATCCAATTTGAAGCGTAATTTAGCCAAGTCTAATTATAAACAGGCTTCTGACAATTATTGGAAGGTCTTAGAAGCTATGGAGGAAAATATCTTCAACTTGGACTCTTTACTGACCAAGATGTCCATGCAGGCCAATAGGGATCGCAAACTGGCTAGAAAAGCGCCTAGCATGACAGAGCCGTTGAATGGGCTAATTTTTCAGTTTTTCCAACCAAATTCAAGTTCATGATTAAACAAAGATCCACCAAATCAGGTCATCCAACAAAGCAGCGCGGGTGGAACTTAAGAGATGTAGCGCCCCTGTTGGGCTGGTAAGGAGCGAGTCTTCCAACCAAACTCAGGAGTGTTCGGTGTCTCTTACCCGCCGTAGGGTTGAAAATCGAATCGTTGGTTCGGTTTTTCACCTAAAGCGTGAACTGAACCAACTTTGGTCGGTTGTAAAAATTTCAAACCAAAACCGAACCGACCACTAACAAAACTGATTCGAAACCGAACCGATTCTAATTTATACAAACCATAACCGAACCGACTAAAATTGAACCAAAACCGAAATAAAACCGAACCGACCGACTATTTTAAACATATTATATTATTCTTATATAAAATATATATTATTTATTATATATATTTGGTCGGTTAAAATCACATAAAAACTTAAAATCGAACTTACCACTTCGGTTTTGAATTTTTTAAAACAGAAACCGATCTGTACCGAATTTAAACTGTACCAATCGGTTTGATTTGATCGGTTTGGTCGGTTTAATCGGTTTGTTCAGTTTTTTGTTCAAACCTAATCCGTTGGGTTTTGAGCCGCAAGTAGAACAGTGTGTTGGAGTCCATGGTTTTCCAACAAAACCGCGTGCCTCCTATTTGGAAAGTTGCTCGTCCATACCAGACCACGTAGGCATTCCCCTAGGCTTCGATGTCCCTTGGACGAACCATCTAGGTTCTATTATCCCTGGTGAACATACTTCTGGGCAGTCTTCAAGGGTTGTTTCTAGGGTCGAAGACAGCACGGAGCTCTCTGTCTCTAACAGACATTCGGCATAAGAACGGACATTTGATCGTTCAACTTTCAAAGAAATTGGCTTGGCAGTGGGAGTGGGGAGTGGACCTCAATCAGGATGAAGAAAGGGCTTTAAGTATGGTTCAAGGTGCGATGCAAGGTTCAATATCTGACAACGCAATGGATAGGTGCAGCAACCTCGGGGTTAAAGGTCTTCCATGAACCTCAAAATTCTTTCGTGGAACTGTAAGGGGCTAAAACATTCTAAAAGGCAAAGGGGTTGCTGAAGAGCAATTTCAGATAATCGTCTGGATCTTGTTTTCATTCAGGAATCCAATTGGAGAGATGCTCTAGATAATTTATCAGAAAATTGTGGGGTGATAGCTTTTTTGATTGTGTTATTGTGGAATCCACTGACAGTTCAGGAGGTCTATTAGCTATCTGAGATTGTGATCTTTTGCAGATGAGGGAAGTGTTGAAAGGGGTTTTTCGCTTTTTATTCAGATCCAAATGAAGATCTCGGTCAACTTTTTTTTCTTAGGGACTAACATATATGGTCTGTGTGATCCTTTGCTGAGCGAGCACTTCTGGAAAAAGTTATGACATTGTTGGTTGGCTGCAATCGCCATGGGTGTTAGCAAGAGACTTCAATGTTGTCCGTCACATGAACGAAAAAATGTTGCAAAAGGAGGTCCACGAGCATGCAAAACTTCAATCAATTCATTAATGAGATGGAGTTCGCTGATTTCAGTCTGAAAGAGGGAAAGTTCACGTAGTCAAATCGAAGAGAGCACCCTATTCTTTGTCGGCTTGATCGATTTTTGGCTTTGGTGGATTGGGTTAATAAATTTGGTGATAAAGTCGAATGGCTCAAGGGAGCGGCAGGTTTTGACCATCACACAATTCTGTTGGCAAACTCATATATTGGTGGCAACACTCGCTTATTTTCCTTTGACAACGTTTAATTTGATCATCCAACCCTAGCAGAAGAGATGAAAACTTTATGGAACAACTCAGTGGTATTTGGCCGCCCTGGCTACTGCTTATGGTGGAAACTAAATGCAATCAGATACAACCTTAAAAATTGGAGAACTAAAGTTTGAGGTAAGACTTTATGTATTCAAAATATTTTTGCTTTGATTTCTAACATTGATGTTGAGGAAGAGATCCGAGACTTGACTGCCGATGAAAGGTCTTGTAGAATGTAGTTGCATCATGAGTAGGCAACATTAATCAAAAGAGATTATGAGTTTTGGAGGATCAAATCTGGGGTCAACTGGCTTGTCATGAATCAGGGGTCTGAATTCTTTCATAACTTGGCCAATAAATATAGACTATGTAACTCCATTGAAGCTCTTAGCATGGGTAAGGAGTTGGTAGTGGATGAAGTCAGCATTGGAGAACTCATGATATCTCATTTCATGGAGTTGTTGAACAAAAAAGGGGAGTGATGACCTTTTTTCTCGAGGGTTGCTTTTCAGTCTATCTCTCAGCCAATGACTACGTCCTTGGTAGATAATTTTTTAGATATAAAAATTAGAATGGCAATGCAAGAGCTCAAATTTGAAGTTTCTCCAGCTCTTGATGGTTTTTCAATGGTGTTCTATTTGAAAATGTGGGAGGTAATCAAAGTTGATTTTCGAAAAGTTATTGAAGATTTTAATACTAGGAATTTTTTGGATTGGCGGTTGAACACCACTATCATTTAGCTTACTTCTAAATGTGCGGGAATGCAGATAGTCAAGGATTACAGACCTATCAGTATTTTGAATGGGGCCTATAAATCATTGTCAAGGTGTTGGCTAATAGATTGAAAAATGTTCTTTATTCGGTCATTTCTCCTTTTCAAAGTGCAGTAGTCAGTGAAAGGCAGGTGGTTGATGACCCTTTGATTGTTAATAAAATTATTGATTCTAGTAAAAAACAAGGAATTATGGGGCTCATCATCAAATTAGATTTCTCAAAAGCCTTTGACAATCTTTCTTAGAGATACTTGGATTTGGTAATGGCTCACATGGGGTTTGACTCCAGATGGATCCATTGGCTTCACACTTGCGAATCTACAACCAATTTCTCCCTGAAAATTAATGGTCAGCTGCACGGATTTTTCAATAGCTCTAAAGGCCCGCATCAAAGTGATCATTTGTCTTCTTTTCTCTTTACTTTAGCAGTAGAAGATCTAATGCCAATGATTTTTAAAGCGATTGATGCTGGCCTAATGAGAGGATTTTCAGTCACAAAGGGTAGTCTTCCTGTTTCCATTATTCAGTATGCGGATGATAATATCCTTTTTTGTGATGCCTCTTCTACTCATGTTCTTGCTCTAAAAAGAATTATGTTTTGGTTAGAAGTTATTTTAGGTCTGAAAATCAACTTTCACAAATCAGTGGTGTTGCCCATAGGAGAAGTCCTCCATCTACAGCAATTGGCAGGTTTATTTAGTTATGCAGCGGGTCATTTTCTGGTTAAGTACTTGGGCATGACTTTAGGTGCTAGATTTAAAAGTAAAGTTGTGTGGGATGAGGCGATCGAAATGATGGAATCGAGACTAGCATCTTGGAAGCGCAAAGTTCCTCTCAAAATCAGGCAGATTAGCACTTGTCCAATCTAATTTAGCTTCTATCCCTGTGTTCATTCTGTCTCATATCAAGGTTTCATCTTCAATAGCAGCCAAGATGGAACAGATCATGTGCGACTTCCTTTAGGGTTCCACTCAAAACTGTAAAAAGATGCATCTAGTGGGTTGAGAGAAAATTTGTTGTCCCAAAACTTGAAGTGGATTAGGCATTCGACAAGTGAGTACTTTTAACTTGGCATTACTTTTCAAGTAGCTTTGGCAATTTGCAGAAGAAGATGACAATTTATATAAATCGCTCATCATTGATAAATAGGAGCATAATAGATGGGATTGGGATAACATAAGTACACTCCCTATGGGTGCTCTTTGTGGAAGTCCATTTCTCGATGCACAAGTGTTTTTCTATCCTTAGTCCACCAATTGTAGCTCAGTTGGTCGGACATCCACTCTCCTTGTGAGAGGTCACGGGTTCGAGACTCACCAGTTAGGATTTTGTGAGTTTTTGCTCGATTATTAGGAGCACATTTGCTCCGTCGTTGATATGCCTTCGGGTATTGAATGCAGCTGTTTAGATGAACTAGACCGAAGTGAAGCAAAAACGAGTCTTCATGCAAGGTGGAGGCGATGGACAGAAGCGAAAACAAGTTTCTATGCAAGATGGAGGCGACGAGGACATTAAGTAGCAACAATATTGTAGCCTTCGGGCCTAGTTTGTTAACCCTATAGGGTCAGTTATGTAGCATTCGGGCATGGATTAATAAATAAATAAAAAGGATCAACGACCCAATTTTTTATTAAAAAAAATATATATTTTTTTTATCCTTACACCTCGTTTCGATGTGGCAATGGCGATTTCATATCTTTCTGGCATGATTCCTGGTGTAGCAACCAACCTCTGAAGGATCTGTTTCCAATGTTGTTTTTCATTAACAAAAAAAAAAATGGGTGAGTTAGCAATTTTTAGTTTAATGAAGATTCTTGGGATCTTTCCTTTCGGAAACCCCTAAATGATGGGGAGTTAGAGGAAGTTGCCAATTTAATGCAACTGTTGGATAGTCAGATGCTCTCAGAGAGATCTGATAGTTTTGGTGTGGAAGGGTAAAGGTGTGGGCTTCACGGTGAAATAATTTTCTTATATATTGGTCGCCTCTCATTGTGAGACCCATTCCAACCGTTTCATTTCTACTCACAAGAATTTGGTTAGGGTTAAAACTCTTCTTCCTCAAATTAATTTCTTTAGTTGGTCAGTGTTGCATGAGAGGATCTTGACTAAAGATAGGTTAAGCAAAAGAGGAATCCTCACAGGAAGTCTTTGTGCGCTTTGCAATGAGATTGATGAGACTCTGGATCATTTGATGCTCTGATTCTCCAAATCTATTTAAAGCAGTTTCTTGTCAGAATTTGGTCTAAGTTCGATGTTTCAAGGTTCTATTTTGAATTGGCTAAGTTGGTGGTCCCAAGTTAATCATTCCTGGAGGGCGGAGTGATTATGGCGTAGGGTTCCTCACGTGCTCATGTAGTGTGTGTGAAAAGAGAGAAATATGAGGATTTTTGAATGGCTCAACAAATCAGTGCATTATATCATTATCGAGATTAGGGAATTGTTGTGGAAAATGGGTTCAACTTGTAATTTGTTAGAGGCTCTTTTTGACACTTTCATAGTGTTTTGGCATTCCTTGATATAACAATGATTCCCCTTGTAATTTGATAAGAGCATAATTAGGCTATTTTTAGTATCATATTTCTATATATATTTTGGCTATTACTTGTTAATTATGGTACTAATTGCTATTTTCGTGTTTGTGTAGGTTTCCAATTATAATATTCCAAAATAGAAGCTCAGTGAAGCAAATTGATAATTTAGAAATACTAGTTGCAAAAGGAAACCACACAAAAGAAGGAAACCACGCAAAATAAGGAAACCATGCAAACAAGGAAACCAAACAGAAAACAATTATAAGAGGGATGATACCTTGCTTTGGAAAAATTATCCAGCAATAGCCTCCTCATCCACGCTTGCAACCACAGCCTCCTCATCATCCTCACAGTAGCAATCATCCTCGCATCACAGCCAAAAGACCACCACCCCTCTCGCAAACCTAGCCACCATCTTCATCACCAGCATTACCTCTTACCCTCACGCAACCACACAACCATCCCTCCTAACCTCTCTTCAGCACCTCCCTCTAGATCTCTCTCTTGCACAGTCTCTTTTCACTCAAGTAGTCGACCTCCTCCCTGATCATCTCCAACCCATCGTCACCATTTTCATCTCTTTCTCGCCTGACCCCTTAATCGCCCCGAGCCACGCAAGCAAGCCACAAAGCAGCCCATCGTCCTGAACCCACCACCATCATCAAATCTAGCCATCATTCTCCTCCTTGAAACAGTATCTCCTACAAACCCCTTCACCATTTTCATCTCTCTCTCACCCCTGACGAATCTCGTCTCCTGTCGACCGCCACCCACTTGATCTCCCTCTCTCGCCTTCATCATTTGCCAACCCTGACCACCTTCGTGCATCCCTCCATCTGATTTCTTTCTTACAGAGCAGAAATCACAGTGACAGAGAAAACAGATCGCGAGAATGAAGCAGAGTTTTTACTCTCTTTAGTCTGCTATCCACACCCTGCAGTACTCTCTTTACCACCACGCACGGTGACAACGTTATATTTCCTTCACCCTATCTCTTTACTTATTTTAGTTTGATTATTGATTATGGATTACTATTTGAACATAATTAATATGTCTAGCTAAACTCCTCTTAGTTAGGGGTGGATTCGAAGCCCCAAACATGTGTTTTATAAATTAATTGAATTTAATCTTCCTTGCTATTAGTGATTGTGTTCTGCTTAATTGCTTTATAGAGAACTTTTATTTGTATGTTTGTTAAGGTGGCCAACTTAGTAAGCATGCTAGGATCCGAGGCTAGAGTATATGAGAGTTTCATCTAATTGTTATAATCTTGTACTCACAAGTAGTAAATATTAAGGAACGTTGGTAAGGTTAAGTAAAAACCTAGGTAAGAACAAGATGATGATCATACTTGTAATTGCCTAGCTAGTGTTCATATTTTTCATAAAACTTAATGATCTTAGATTGTTATCTAACTTGCGATTCCTGATTAGATAGCATGATAAGAATAGTTTGAAAGCGACGCTTAGTTTAATTCAGCGAACTTGAAAAAATAATAAGATTAATGCAGTGTTGATCACGGTTAATCTTGAGCATTGTCTCTCACGAGTTAGCAAGTGATTATTGAAGATTGATTTATGAGCATATGTTTGGTGTGTGGAGATAAAACCCTTAGCTAAATTCTCATCTTTGTCATCCTTTTAGTTTCATTATCTTTATAGTAATTTTCATAGTTTATTAGAAAATCCAATCCCTCAATATTTACTTAATTAAGTTGCTAGTTGTCTTTTAGTAATTCTTAGGGTTAATTGGCAAGCTCTCTAATCCCCGGTCCAAAATCCTACTTATTCTATTCTACAATCACATAGCAGGGTATTAAGTTGTGTGCTACTAAAATAGGGCATCAATTTTTGGCACTATTGTCGGGGATTATAAAATTGTTAATTACTTCATTAGTTTTTATTTATTTAATTTTTTTTATTGATTTTTTATTCTTTCTGTCTTTATCTCAGGTATCAGTTCTTGCACAATAGGAGATCCAGTGAAAACTTATTAGAATACAATTCAGAGCCTGAGAAAACATTTAGAAAATGAAGGATAAAAATAAAAGAGTCACAAACATCTAACTCTGAATCTGAAGAGTTCAACATGGAAAACAATAGATCTATTAAAAAACTTTCGGCATCCACTTTGGACAATGTTGCACCCCTGTGCATTCAGTATCCAACAGCCGCGCAGGCAAAACAGAGTCATTCGAGCTGAAATCCAGCCTACTTCATCATATTCCGAAGTATCATAGTTTTTCTATGGAGGATCCAAATAAACATTTAAAAAATTTGAAGTTGTGTGCTCCAATATGACGCCAATGATTGTGGATGAGAACATTCTGAAACTGAGAGCATTTCCATTTTCTCTGACTGATAAAGCTAAGGATTGACTTTATAAACTACCTTCCGGAACAATATTTTCTTGGGATAGCATGAAGAATGTGTTTCTAGATAAATTATTCTCAACTTCCAAAATTATCTTGTTGAGGAAGAAAATCAGTGGTATACAGCAAGGTCCAGGAGAATCATATCCAGCTTATGAGTGCTTCAAAACTCTCATAGCATCATGTCTGCAATATCATATAAAGGATGAGTGCTCCTGATTCAATACTTTTATGAGGGATTGCTTCCTATTGAGCGACAAATGTTAAATGCAGCAGCAGGAAGAGCTTTGGTTGATGAAACTCCAGCAGCAGCAAAAACTTTGATTGTAAACCGAGCCTTAAACGCCCAACGGTATGAAGGAATTGGAGAGATTTCACGCCAAGTCAATGAGGTAAGTACTAATTCTAGTTTGGAAGCTCAAATGGCTAATCTTACTTCACTTGTGACTCAGGCACTAGGGAAGCTGAATGTGCTAGGAGTTGCACAAGTTTGTGGCGTGTACAACTAGAATATGAAGAGTGATTTTACAAAACAATCAGTGAAAAAGAAAAGAGTGCACCCAGTGAGTTTTTGGGTTAATTCTTTTTGGCACGCGCTTGAGTTTTACAAACTCTTGGCATTGCTATGAATGGGTATTAATCTTCGAATGATGTGGATTTAATCTTGTGTTTACAAAGAATCTTAACATGTCATGATCCATTGATAATCTCTGAGACAAATGTTGAAAAGTATAGATCAAGCCATTTGAGTAATTTTTTTTTGTTTTTTGGATTTGCTCGAGGACTAGCAAAAGATAAGTGTGGGGGAATTTGATAGGAGCATAATTAGGCTATTTATAGTATCATATTTATATATATATTTTTGGCTATTACTTGTTAATTATGGTACTAATTGTTATTTTCGTGTTTGTGTAGGTTTTCAATTACAAGATTCCAAAATAGAAGCTAAGTGAAGCAAATTGGCCATTTAGAAATACTAGTTGCAAAAGAAAACCACAAAAAAGAAGGAAACCATGCAAAAGAAGGAAACCACGCAAATAAGGAAACCAAACAGAAAACAATTATAAAATGGATGATACCTTGCTCTGGAAAATCATCCAACAATAGCCTCCTCATCCACACTTGCAACTACAGCCTCCTCATCATCCTTGCATCGCAGCCAACAAACCACCACCCCCTCTCGCAAATCTAGCCACCATCTTTATCACCAACATCATCGCTTACCCTCACGCAGCCACACAACCATCCTCCTGACCTCTTTTTATCACCTCCTTCTAGATCTCTCTCCGGCACAGTCTCTATTCACTCAAGCAGTCGACCTCCTCCGTGATCATCGCCAACCCATCGTCACCAACTTCATCTCTCTCTCGCCTAACCCCTTGATCGCCACTAGCCACGCAAGCAAGCCGCAAAGCAACCCATCGTCCTGAACCCACCACCATCATCAAATCCAACCATCACTCTCCTCCTTGAAATAGTATCTCCTACAAACCCCTTCACCGTCTTCATCTCTCTCTCTCCCCAGACGAATCTTGTCTCCTGTCGATCGCCACCAGCCTGATCTCCCTCTCTCTCCCCTTCATCGTTCGCCAACCCTGACCACCTTTCTGCATTTCTCCATCCGATTTATCTCTTACAGAGCAGAACTCACAGTGACGAAGAAAAAACAGATCGCGATAATGAGGGAGAGTTTTTACTCTCATCAGTCCGCTATCCACACCCTGCAGTCCTCTCTCTACCACCACGCACGATGACAACGTTTTATTTCATTCACCCTATCTCTTTACTTATTTTAGTTTGATTATTGATTATGGATTATTGTTTGAATATAATTAATATGTCTAGCTAAACTCTTCTTACTTAGGGGTGGATTCGAAGTCCCGAACACGTGTTTTATAAATTAATTGAATTTAATCTTCCTTGCTATTAGTGATTGTGTTTTGCTTAACTGCTTTATAGAGAATTTTTCTTTGTATGTTTGTTAAGGTGGCCAACTTAGTAAGCATGATAGGATCTGAGGCTAGAGTATAGGAGAGTTTCACCTAATTGTTATAATCTTGTACTCACAAGTAGTAAATATCGAGGAACGTTGGTTAGGTTAAGTAAAAACCTAGGTAAGAACAAGATGCTAATCATACTTGTAATTGCCTAGTCAGTGTTCATATTTTCCACAAAAATTAATAATCTTAGATTGTTATCTAACTTGCGATTCCTGATTAGATAGCATGATAAGAATAGTTTTAAAGCAACACTTAGTTTAATTCAACGAACTTGAAAAAATCATAAGATTAATGTAGTGCTGATCACGGTTAATCTTGAGCATTGTCTCTCATGAGTTAGCAAGTGATTATTGAAGATTGATTTATGAGCATATGTTTGGTGTGTGGAGATAAAACCCTTAGCTAATTTCTCATCTTTTTCATCCTTTTAGTTTTATTATCTTTATAGTAGTTTTCGTAGTTATTTTCATAGTTTAACTTAGAAAATCTAATCCCCCAATATTTACTTAATTAAGTTGCTAGTTATCTTTTAGTAATTCTTAGTGTTAATTAGCAAACCCTCTAATTCTCGGTCCAGAATGATCCATACTTATTATATATTACAATCACAAAGCAGGGTATTAAGTTGTGTGCTACTAAAATAGCGCATCAATTTTGTTTCCCTTCTTATCTTTTATAAACATCGTCGTATTTGGCAAAAAAAAAAGTAAATCCTGTAAAAACGAGAGAAGTAATTACGAGTCTTGAATATACCTTACACTAATCCAATCCATATCCATTCATAATGTATAAATGATATCGATAAAATTCGATAACAAACATGAAAGAATCCAAATCAGAGTAAAGCGCATATGGATTTAAAAAGTATCCGAATTGAAAAATGGTTCAAGTAATCTGGTTCGGTTGTATGAAATCCAATTCAGACATGGTTTGGATAGAATTTTGTCATTTGAAATTCAAATACATCACATTTTTTAAAATCATATTCCACGTGCCTAAGACAATTAAATATTGTCGAAAATATAGCAAAATCACTACAACTATTCAAATTTTATTCAACTTGAAAAACCAAATTAAATAGAGTATAACTCAAATCGATTTGAACGGATTTAGTTATGTATACAATAATTTGAATCCTAATATGATTTATGTGTACTCGAACTAGGGGTGGGCACGGTCCGGATCGGTTCCAAATTTGAAGGAACCTAACTCGAACCGTTTACATTTTAACGGATCCGGTCCGGTCCGGATCCCTTCATTTTGATAATAGGAACCGAACCGTTCTGAACCGAACCTAACTCGAACCGTTTAGAACGGTTCGGTTCCACGGTTCCAAACTTCCAGAAATCGATCATATTCATACAATAAACAAAAAATCGATCATATTCCAGAAATCGATCATATTCATACAAATATACAATAAGAGAAAATTGAAAAAGAACAATCAAAAGATCACAGTCTGTTTTAAATAATCAAATGAAAATAGAGTTCTCAGAGAAAATTGAAATGTTACCTGTTTTGATTTTTCCAGATCAGTCTGTAGAACAGAGTGACAGTGCCAAGAGAAAAAAATATCTCAGAGAATGATTTTCCAACTACAATTGAAATCATCAATGATGAAACCCATTAGCAACAAAATTGAAAAACAACTCGAGAGAAAATGAGAAGGTTTCGGTTTGTATTACCTTCAATTTGTGTGAGCGAAATACAGAGCTTTGCAATGGAAAGAGCTAATCTTGTATGCTAATTTCAAAACTTGGAAACAGCTCAACACACCCCAATGTGAAACCAAATCTTGAATGATGAAGTAACCCTTACAAAGAAAATCAAACAAAGATATGAAAGAAGCCGTAAAATTAGTGTAAAGAAAACCAAACAAAGATCTGAAAAGAAGCCGTAAAATCAGTGTAAATACCCCCAAGAAATCGAGCAGCAGAAGAGAAGGCGAGTAGCAAAAGAGAATCGAGCGAGCAGCGAGGAGAATCAAGCGAGCAGCGAGGAGAATCGAGCGAGCAGCGAGGAGAATTGAGCGAGTGGTAGAGGAGAATCGAGCGAGTAGCAGAAGAGAATCGAGCGAGCAGCGAGGCGAGTAGCAGAGGTGGCGAGTAGCAGATGAGAAGGGAGTAGCAGAGGGAGAGGGAGAGGCGACTCGATTTCCATTTCTTTTACAGAGAGTCAGAGAGAGAGAGAGAGAGGGGTTTTGGTTTTAGTAAATGTAAAGAAAAAAAAATTGTAATTTGAAACGGGTCCAACCCGGACCGTTTCATTTTAAAAAATTGGAACCGGGACCGGACCGTTTTATAACGGATCCGGACCGATCCGAACCGTACCAAAAAATTCATATATAAAATCCGGACTGTTTAGAGCAAAACGGTCCGGTTCGGTTTGAACCCGCGGATCCTCGACCCGTTTGCCCACCCCTAACTCGAACCATGTCGACCCATTTTTCTCTCCCATTTGCATATCTATTTTCAAAATAAAATTTCCCATTTTACATGTCTACTTGCAAATCAAAATTGAGCAAAGACATCAAAAGATAAAATTTAATTGTCAAACATGCACGAAAATTTAGGCTCAAAGGGTTTTTATTTTAAGTAGTAGTATTCTAAACGGTTTTTCCTAAGTGCACTGGTTTTTTGTGCTGGTTTTTTGCCTGGTGCAACCAGGCACCGTTGGATTGCATCGAGATAAGTAATATTATTTATCTCGATGCAATCCAACGGTGCCTGATTGCACCAGGCAAAAAACCAATGCAAAAAATCAGTGCACTGTAGAAGCACTCTATTCTAAAAGTAAAGTTGTTCTAAAAATAAAGTAAGAAGGTGTTTGTTTTTGCTTCTGAATAGTGTCAGAAGTCTTAATAAGAAGTGAGATACCCTGTTCATGGTATTTGTTTTTAGTTCTGAAGACTGGAATAAGCAACCGGGGGTGCTGATCACTTAACATCGAGTGTATAATGAAAATTAATTCCAATAATAACCTTACAATAAATTTATAATGGCTGCTAAGCTACCCCTTTTCTCCACTAGCCATCACCTCTTTTCTACTTCATCTTTATCACAAGAGCAATGTCGCCACTGCCACCACCCCACCACCCTACCCTCCCTCCTCCTCCTCCTTTTATTTCTCTTTCTCTTGAGATTGTATGGTGAATGGAGAGGAATATAGGGTTATGTTTTGTAGTAGTGGAAGGAGATCTCCAAGGTGTTTGGAAAAGAAAAAACAGTTGAAGAAGGAGAAGTTAATGTTAGTGGTTTGTGGTGGGCGGTGAGAATTGTGGTAGTATGTAAAATTGTCAAAAAAATTCAAATTAACACCTAAAATAAACACCGTTAATTTTACAGTTTCTAATCAACACCTCATTTAAAAGTGAAACAAACAATCATTCGAAATTTCCAACTCCAATTAGAAGCTAGCTTTTGGACACTTAAGAAAAACAAACATCACCTAAGTTAATGGTGGGATCAATGTCTCTATGAAGTAAAGTGAAACAGATGTGTAACTCCCATTTTTTTTTTTTTGGAAAGAAAACTAATGTTTTTATCCTTAAATAACCACGTTTTTATCCTTAAATAACCACGTATAAAATGTATTATCTTTTCCAAAAATAATTTTTCATACCACAAATTCAAAAATGTGATTAATTAGCATCATCTATCTGAGTAGTGAATACCAATACCAGGAGTTCTTTATGAAGACAACCTTAGCAAAAGAACATATAAGTATAACTCAAAATAATGAACTATTTTCCTTCATCATTTTTCTCGTTTACTCTCCCTCTTCCATGGAGTCTATGGGTCAGATGATCTTATAGCCGATACTTGCAAGAATATCACAAAGACATTAAATTTAAACGCTACGTGTGGCTTTTGAGTTGCAACTCTCCAAGGAGACCACGAATGTCATAATGCCAACCATTTTGAACTTGCTATTATCATCACAAGATTGGGCTTAGCCAATGCTACTTCCCTTCAATCCCACATTGTAAAACTTTTGAATGATAGCGGTATATATCAAGAGATGGTTTATCTTAATAGGAATTCTAGGTGTCCAGGAAACCAGCGAGGAAATGAGCGAGGGGAGGGAGGTGGCGGGGTGGGAACCGTTCACCTCCCTTGGGATGCGTGTTTTTTTGTGCACGCATCCGAGGGAGGTGAACGGTTCCCACCCCGCCACTTCCCTCCCCTCGCTCATTTCCTCGTTGGTTTCCTCGACACCTAGAATTTCTCTTATCTTAATTACTTGGCAGCTACTTTCTACCTCGGTGATGCTCAATTTGAGGAATTGTTGGTGTTTTTTTATTTTTTATTTTTTTATTTTATTTTTATTGTGTAGAAAACATTATGTAGAAAATAGGGGATGGTTAGTGGAGAAGTGGGGTAGCACAATAGTCATTACACAATTTTTGTAAGGTTATTATTGAAATGAATTTTCATTAAGCACTCAGTGTTAAGTGATCAACACCCCATGTTGCTTACTCCATCAGAAGTTTAATTTTTAATCAGAACTAAAAATAAACACCCTAAACAAGTTGTCCCACTTCTTATTAAGACTTTTGACCCTATTCAGAAGCGCTTATTAAGACTTCTGACCCTTTTCAAAAGCAAAAACAAACATTCTCTCTGAGTTGTCAAGATCATAGTTAGCAATTCAACATATGGGAAGCATTTGGTACGTTAACAATTCAAGTACGAAACGAGGTTTCAAATATTAGGTTCGGTCAAATAATTGGTCAATAAAACGCAGGATGACAATTATGCGTTACAGATAAAATTCGTATACTACTCCGCATCTATATATAATAAAAAGTTTCATATATACACACACATGATAAGTACTAGAATAATTGCAATGATCCATAAAACTACCAAAAGAAAACTTTTATTTTCTCTTCTGTGATAAATACTGAGAATAATTTTTATTTTTAGAAAATGAAGAAAAATATTCATCCAAATAAAATTTCATAATAGTTTAAATCCAAAATTTTTAATATATTTATTAATTGTTTATTTCTAGGTACAAAAATTAATATTAATTAAAAGGAATAACAAATTTTTTATAGATTTGAAACTTTACATAGATTTTCCTACTTTATAATGTTATTAAAAAGAATAATAAACTAATGTTAATATCGATCAAGGTACCATAGAATATTGAGTTTCAAAATCCATAAATTTTTTTTTCAATTTTGTTAACAGTTTTTGGAATTAATTGGTGGTGGGTGAGCTATCAAAAATAAATAAAAATTATTGGAACGAATAATTCGGAATTCCATATTTCGTGTTTAATACGATTGGCTCCAAAAATATGCAAATAGTTGCATACAAATGAAAAATACGGAGGAGTGTTCGTTTTATTTCTTAAAATCGATAATTCGTAAATTGTTCGCTAAATTGCTAACTATAGTCAATATCAGTTCAAGAAGATGGTCAGTTTAGTAGTGTCTTCGTTAACCAAGGAAAATGGAAATTTCTCTCAATAGATGGAGATAGGTCGTGGCATAAATCAGATTACATGTTGTGATTGATCGTATTCCCCCTTAAGTATTTCTCCTATATATTATTTCAATAAAATGTCCTCCATAACCACTTGCACTAAAATATATCCTTGGAGCAAGGGTGTATTATGATCTCTTTATCATAATCACTTCCACCATTTTCTCCTCCACAGCCTCATCTTTCATGTGAGAATTAATTCAGCTATTAGAATAGCTTTAAAAATTAATAAAAAATTGAGATGTTCATTCTCTGTAGAATCAAATTGGTATGGATAAATTTACAAAAGTAAATGTCAACCAAAAATTAAAAATTAATTTAGTTATTAGCACCAAACTGCACCATTATCTTCTTCACAACCCTCCACTTCCCTGAGAGAGAGAATTAATTTAATTATTAGAATAGCTCTAAAAAGTTAATAAAAATTGAAAAGTTTATTCATCTGTTAGCACTAAATTGGTATGAATAAATTTACAGGGGGTATTCAATCATGGATTTTAATAGAGTCTGAAAGACTTTAAATCTCATGGATTTTAAAATATTTCAAAGGAATTTACAGAATCCACTGAATTTTGATGTATTTTAAGTGACTGGATTTTGTGGAATTTATAGAATCCACTGGATTTTAATAGATTTTTATTATTGGATTTTAATAGTGCCACACAATTGGTTATAAGGAGATGAAATGTCACCAACTTCTTTCTGTCAATTTTTACACCAGAACACAAAATTTGCACATAAACAAACAATCTTGACACATAATTCACAAAAGGGTGGGTGAGATTTCTACCTTATCCACATCCGAGCCTGCGATAAGAGGAGTTGTCCCTGTAGGTTCCTGAAAAGAAATCAAACACAAATATCATCAAAAAATTTACTTGTTTTACAAACCCCAACAACAAAATTTGAAGAACCCACGAAATACAAACCTCCATGGAACCTGATTCGGGACCATCTAGAGTTTCAGGGGGTGGTTCGATGGTTTCTACAGCTGCAAGAGCCTCTGGGGCAGCAGAAAGTCTAGTAGAATGGGTTGAACTCAAGGACTGGGGGTTTAATGGGGTTGAGGGTAGAGAGAAAATTAAGGGTTTGGGTTTGGACGAAATGGGGTTGGTGAGTTGGAAAAGTGAAAGGGTTGCAGAGATTGATGAAGTAGCCATTAGAACAGAACGAGAGAGAGAGCTCTCTCGAGTGTTTTTGAGAGTTTTTGCAGAGAGAGAGAGAGAGCTACATGTGTTCGATTAAAAGGCTCAAAAGATAAATGATTGTTGCAATCTTGAGATGAATCTAGATATCGAAACTATGGAGTTGAGGTATGGAGAGTGAGGGTAGAGTTGGGTAGCAGAAAAGAGAAGACGAGAGTAGTAGGAGTGCGAAGATAATCATACCTACAAGGAAGAATGGGTTTGGTCTTTGGGGGCGTCAAGGCTGGCTTGCTTGGTTCAGCTCTGATATTGCTTCTACTATTTTACTGTTCTAATGGCGTTGAGGGTAGAGAGAAAATTAATAAGGGTTTGGACGAAATGGGGTTGGTGAGTTGGAGAAGTGAAAGGGTTGGCCATTAGAACAGAACGAGAGAGAGAGCTCTCTCGAGTCTTTTTGAGAGTTTTTGCAGAGAGAGAGAAAGAGAGCTGTATTTGAAATCCGAGGGTAAATGGGCGGATTTGAAAAGGATTTTGATATTTATATCATTCACATATAAATCCTTCAAAGTCCTTCAAAGTCTATCAAGTCAACAAATCCATTAAAATCCATTGCTATTTGAATACCTTTAGATTTCATTGTATTGTTTAAAATCCATGATTGAATACCCCATGATTTTAATGGATTATAAAACAATCATTTAAAATCTATATTTGAATACCCCTAGATTTCATTGTATTGTTTTAAATCCTTAATTGAATACCCCTATATTTTAATGGACTTTAAAATCTTTCAGAATCTATTAAAATACATGATTGAATACGCCCCTGTTAGAAAAGTAAATGTCAAGAAAAAATTTCTAAAAAGTAAAATAAAAATTAACATACAGTTAGAAACCATATAGCTTGAGTTGTTTAGGTTCTATTTATTTATTTATAAATCAAACAAACAAGCCGTACCTGTTGATATCTCGACCATTAGATCTACGATGACCCATAATTTACAGTCGAGTAAAAATAATCAAAGGGCATAATTTAAGTCCAGGAAACCTGACCCTAATTATAAGAAAAATGAGTAGTTTTGTGAAACAAAATCATTCTATTTTTACCGAGTGCATTTTATGTAATACAAACCATAAAGCTTGGTCGTTTTGTGAAATATGAGGGTTTTTTAAGGGTTCAATTTATTGGAGTATTTTGTCTTTATTGAAATTAGAGAATTGTTGTGGAGGATGAGTTCGGCTTGTAATATTTTTAAATACTTATTTTTTGACATCTTCATGGTGTCTTGACATTCCTTGATATAAGAATGGTTTCCCTTGTACTTTGTTTCTTTTCTCATCTTCAGTAAAAATCTTCATGTTTGGCAAAAAAAAAAGCCGTTTTGTAAAACGTAGTATCTTAGCATTCCTTGATATAGAAATGGTTCCTCTTGTACCTTGTTTCATTTGTTATCTTCAATAAAAATCTTCGGTGTTTGACCAAAAAAAAAATTTCATTTTGTAAAACGTTAGACAAAGGAGGGTAGATGCCCTAAGAAAAAGGCCCAACTGTGATTGAATCAATGACCTCTTGATCTGTAATCAAATGTTTTACCGCTGAGCTATGACCCTTTTAACTCATAGAATTATTTATTACAATTTAAAATACACAAACCAATGGCAATTTGGAAAAATGGTGTCACAAAATTTGTAAAATAGAAGTCGATACTCAAAGACACATAATTGAAATGTCAAAATAGAGAAATTCTAAATGGCGAGGAAACGAGCGAGGGGAGGAGGTGGTGTGGTGGGACCGTTCACTTTCCTCGAGATGTGTGTCATCAATTTTTGTATACGTATTCCGAGGGAGGTGAACGGTCCCCACCTCACCACCTCCCTCCCCTCGCTCATTTCCTCACCACGTAGAAAAGCTTGTCAAAATAATATTAAAAGTATGTGATTGTGTGGAAGACATTGATACTTATGTCCTCAAATGGCTCCATAATCATTTAAGTCAAAACCTAAGGAGCCACATAATACCATTACAACTATAGTCTATATTTAGAACTATTACGATCCTTCGCTCATCCTCGAGTGTAACCTTAGCCTAAAAATAGAACAAAGGGACCATTACATGAGTCATCACAAAGAAAGGATATGGTTGTTGATTACAATAAATGGCCAGAATGTAAGTGAAGGTTCAATGAAGGGCTCATTCATTTCAAATTAACCCTTAATAAAAAAACCCTTATCTTCTTTTATATAAAAATAAAAGTACACTTCATGTGAGCTTTGCAAGTTCCATGAATCTCTCAATCAATCACCATACCATGAGCTCATGGGAGAAGCATATGTACACTTTTCTTTCATAAAATAAAAGGGATTTTTTTTTTGTTTTATAAAATACAAAAGAGAAGATCCAATGCTTTGTTGGACCATTCTCACATGCAAGGATTGTGATTTGGTTTTTTTAAGGTAATTTCAGATGTTGACTTAAATAAATATGTCGTGTATAGAAAAAAAATTTAAGAAATTCATTTGTAATTTGAAAGTTATCAATTTGAACATTTTAAACTTTTACATATTATATAATTAATATTGTATAAGAATCACTTATATAATAAATGTTAATATTAAATTAAAGTTATATCAGGTTAAAATGTACGGAAATTGAGATTGGTGTGGTGAAATAAATAAATATTTCGAGTTTCAGAACAAATTTCAGTGATTTGAAAAAAGAAATGTTTCGTGAAATTTGACATATTTTCAAGAAATCACAAGAACCTTGCATCTTCATCCTCGGCATCCTTAAACCTTTGAACCCTAATATTGTAATATCACCCATTCTCACTATTATCTTTTGTACTCGTTCAATTGATAATACAAAATTGGGTTTAGATTGCCAAGTTTTGGTTTTAGGTAGCTATTCTTATATTGTCCTATTGTCCTTGTTTGATTAGTTTCATGGATAAGTTTGATAGTGTCACTGTCACCAATGGGAAACCCCGAGCCCTGAGTTATAGGGTATATGATTTTAGGGATCACTCGTCCTGTTCTTAATAGTACTCTGGGTCAATGATTATTTTTATCCATTATTTCATGCATGAAAGTTACATGATTGACCCTATATAGTTAACCAAATTTGGTCCGAATGCTATAATATTATTGTTACTTAATATTTTTGTCGCATTTAACTCGTATGAAGACTTGTTTTCGCTTCAACCTAGTCCATCAAAGTAGCTACTGCATTCAATATTTAAAAACTTATCATCAGCAGAGTACATGTGCTCTTAATAATAAAACGAAACTCACAAAATTGACGAGTCATGAATGTCACCTGTCACCTCTGACAAGAAAAGTGAGTATCCGATTAGCTGAGTGAGAAGTGATGGAACATTGATAAGAAAATTTCTTTGACCTTTTTTCCTTCCTTTTCTTTGCTCTGATCTCATTCGGTACGAGACTATACAAACACTACAAAGCTAACTTGCTGCTCAACTTGCATGAGAAATTCTAGCTGGCCTGAAAAAACCAGCCTAATTTCCTGCATGGGGGGCAAAATATATATTTTCGCCTCTCCAAACAGAAACCAAGCTAAGCCAGCTAGAATTTCGGCAACTTGCGTAAATAAAATGCATTAAAAACTTCACACTTCTGTGATTTATTTTCTAGAATAAAAATAAAAATAAATATACATATAAATAGATGCTTAGGTACGGATTGTCATTAAGGGATGGGATGGTGAGTCCCCACTATACGGCCAAATAAGTCAACAAATCTTCTTCAAAGTTTGAGAACCCAAAGGACAACAAGAGAGAGAGACTAGACAGATCCAAAAAGATATCGAACCCTACAAAGATCTCCAGGTTTTGTGTAGTTAATTTGAGAGTAAATAGTGAGGAAAGGGACCCCTTTGACTGTTTGATTATGTATTTCAACTAATTGAATAAGACTAAACCCCCGACATGGGATGAGCACCATTAGCTAAGGGAGGAGAAATGGAAGGTATTCATGAAGGTTCTAAGAGGGATTTTGTGTGAACACTTCCCATAATCATCTTTGGTAGGATGAATTATTTGGGATGGCCTACAAAGAGTGTACACTTAAGTGCCAGCCAAATGAGAGCTATAGATTCAAGTCATTTTGACTCAAGTTTAGGATAGGTGAGTCATATAGTAATTAGGACTGACATTTATGCATTCAACTTTTCTAGAGAGTCGGCCAGATAAGTTAGGTTGCGTTTGTTTGTTTTTTTTGTTTTTTTCGTTTATTTTTTAGTTAGGTTGCGTTAGATCAGACTCAGTACCATTCATCATCGTAAACATGCTCGTACATTGAACACAATCACAAGGAAAGAGAACCCCTCTGTCACTGTTCTGGATCTCTAGATTTTTGGTTATGCATTAAGTGAAACTGACATTTGGTTGATTAGTTTTGTACGTAGCTTGTTGGTACTTCAATCAAGTCCATGAAAGAGTAATGATATACTATCTTAGACAGGAGTGTGGGGGCATATTTTTGGGGTTCAGACAAATTATCATTCATTCAATGTATTTTCGTTCTCATCATGGTTTTCAATCATAAAATATCCTTTGATTTGATATAAGACCTAACTAAGCAAATGTTTTATATTGTTACTTTACTATGATGAATTTTTTGCCAAGTAATAATATGAGTTTTTTTTTTTGGTAAAGCATAACGAATATATAAAAAGAAATAAATTAGAATTGATTACACAACTTGTGGTCAGCTAGGGATGGCAGTGGAGTGAATTTTCACGGATATTCGCCCCACTCGTTTCGTTTAGGGCAAATTTGATAAAGGGTCCCTAGATCTTGGGGCGGATACGAATTTCTAATCTGTATTCGTTTATTAATCAGGGCAGATACGGATTTGGCCATATCCGCCCCACGGATATCCGTTTATCCGGTAATTTACAAAAATGTCATTCCCTTATATAAAGGATTAAACCCTAGATCTTTCACACCCTCTCACACACAGCGAAGCTCTCGTCCCTTATTCTCTCGTCTCTAGACTCCTTCTCACAACGAAGTCCCCCACTCCCACTCGTCCCTTCTTCTCTCTTACAGCGAAGGCGGAGGGACGACCACTCTTCTTCTCTCTCACAGCGAAGGCGGAGGCCGATAGGGATGGCAGTGGAGCGGATTTTCACGAATATTCGTTCACTCGTCCCGTTTGGGGCGAATTTGGTAAAGGGTCCCTGGATCTTGGGGCAGATACGAATTTCTAATCTGTATCCGTTTATTAATCAGGGCAGATACGAATTTGGCCATATCCGCTCCACGGATATCCGTTTATCCGATAATTTACAAAAATGTCATTCCCCTATATAAAGGATTAAACCCTAGATCTCTCACACCCTCTCACACACAACGAAGCTCTCGTCCCTTCTTCTTTCGTCTCTAGACTCCTTCTCACAACGAAGTCGCCCACTCCCACTCGTCCCTTTTTCTCTCTCACAGCGAAGGCGAAGGCCCCTTCTTCTCTCTCCCAGCGAATGCGTTGGCTTCTTCTCTCTCAGCGAAGGCGAAGGCTTCTTCTCTCTCAACAAAGTTGGAGGGACGCCACCCTTCTTCTCTCTTACAGCGAAGGCGGAGGGACAACCACCCTTCTTCTCTCTTACAACGAAGGTGGAGGGCGATAGGGATGGCAGTGGGGCGAATTTTCACGGATATCCGCTCCACTCGCCCCGTTTGGGGTAAATTTGGTAAAGGGTTCCTAGATCTTAGGGAAAATACGAATTTTTAATCAGTATCCGTTTATTAATCGGGGCGGATACGGATTTAGCCATATCCGCTCTGCGAATATCCATTTAGGTATTGATATTACAAAATTACCCTCGAGATGAAATGAAAAAGTGAAGAGAGAAAAATACCTTTCTCGGTCTCCTCTCCATCTCTGTCTCGGTCTCCTTTCCACCTCGGCCAAAGCCCAACAAGTTTCTCTCGACCGCCATCGTCTCCTTCTCTGCGCTGTCTCGGTCTCCTCTCCATCTCGGCCAAAGACCAACGGGCAACATGCCTATCTCCATCTCCGCCGCGTCGTTATTATTCTTCAAAAAAAAAAAATTGATCGAAAATTTGATCTCAGCGAAGGGGAGGGACGACCACGGACCACCCTTCTAGCTCACAACGAAGGCCGAAGGGTCGTCCCTTCGTCTCCTTCTCACGGACACTCGAAGGTCATCTCCATCGTGGTCTCCTCTTCATCTCTCTGTCGGGCGCCTGCCTCTCCCCTCCCCTCCCTTCCCTAGCTTCAAGATACAGATCTCAGATCTAAAATCTAATTTCAGATATCGATTTGTTTTTGTATGTTTTTTGTATGGATTCTTTGTAATTTTGTGTTACTGATAATGAAGTATATTCTCTGTAATTCTTTGTTATAATTTTGTACGGATTGGCAGGGCGGGGCTGATATCCACCCATCCGCGCGGGGTGGTTACAGATTTTAATTAAAATTGTAAACGGATTGGCGGATCCGTTATTCCTGACGGATCGGGGATGAATTTGCTTAAATCGGCCGCAATCCGCCCCGTTGCCATCCCTAGAGGCTGAAGGGTCGTCCTTTCTTTTCTCTCATAGCGAAGGCCGAAGGGTTGTCCCTTCGTTTCCTTATCCGGTCGCCTCTCTCTCCCCTCCCTTCCCTAGTTGCAAGAAACAGATCTGAGATCTCAGAACTCATATCTGAAATCAAATATCTGAGTTCTGAGATCTCATATCAAGATATCATCTCCGATCTGAGATTCTTAGATCTAAAATCCGATATCAGAGATCGATTTTTTGTTGTATGGTTTTTTGTATCTTTTGTTATAATTTTTGTATGGATTCTTTGTAATTTTTTGTTATAATTTTGTATTACTGATTTAACGAAGTATATTTTACTGTAGTTAGATATTCGCAAATTAGGAAGAAGAATAACTAAATTACGGAAGATGAATAACTAAATTAGGGGCAAAAATCCGGCAATCTAGTAATGAACCGTAAACGGATTGGTGGGGCGGGGCGGTTACGGTTTTTAATTAAAATTGTAAACGGATTGGAGGATCCGTTATTCCTGACGGATCAGGGATAAATTTGCTCCAATCCGCCCCATTGTCATCCCTACGATCACCACTAACTGCCAAGTGATGAGCCTTTATACTGAGAAATACATATTCAAACTGGAAATGTACAATGAGAAATTTTGAAAACACAGAGAAACATATAAAATTTATGCCATGGTAAAAGTAAGAAAACCATATGATCCATACACAGCCTCTACGACTTTGCTTTGTATGCATACCCTCATTGATTTGAGAAAATCTCAAAATCAGTGCCAAAATAGTCCAAACAAAAACGATATATTCTGGTAACATGCATGATGACAACATGGAAAATTTAATTAACCTTTTAATGCAATCAATTTAAATAGCCGATATATTCGATATTAATGAAATTTGTTTAGATCGAATATTTGTATAATTTTATTATTATTTTTTTCCGTATAGGGAACATACCTGGAAATATCTTCATAACCTTTAAAAAAATGGTTCCCAATGAGATTCTCATTAATTATAGTTAATTAGCTCTATTTAATCTTGGATAACAAATGTTAAATGTTGAGGAGCTGTTTGTACGGATTGACGACAATGTTCCCATTACGCATGTTTCAATATAATGAAACATGAAACAAACACAAAGGTTCTTTAAAATTCATATTTAATTAAGGTTCGAGTTAAAATACTTTGAAAGCCAACTTGTATAGTAATTATATGCAATTCGAAACTTGAGCAAAAGTATGAAATTTTTTTGGAAACAAAATCCACTGCCGACATCAAATCTAATAGAATCAGCGCAGCAAATTGATATTGTTGTAACAATCCTCAAAATGATATTACTTTTAAGTTGTAACAGTCTACCAAACAATTTTACACATTTTCACAAATAAAGTGATACAATAATTGCATCACCATGAAGAATATGTGCTACAAATGATACTATTTACGGTGATCCAATTTATTTTATCACATTTTTTTTTATTTTTTGACTGAATTTAGTTTTGACTTGAAATTGTTTGGTAGACTATTACAATTCAAAAATAATATTATTTTGGGAGTTGTTACAAAAATGTCAATTTAATATAGTGTTTGTTCGTGTTCATGTTAAAAGACCTTGTACAGTCGACCAAATAACTTCATGAAGTTGTTAGAAAACTTGTATAGCTCTTTTGGATTTAAAAGAGTTTTAATATGCCTCTTCACGTCAATGAGATACTACCTCAACTGATAAACTTGTGGTGAATGATATAACAAATACACGGTTTGAATCCAGCCTCTACATTTGAGGTGGGAGGAGTTGAGGATAATAAATAAATAAATAATTAAATCTCTTCCCACCTTCTTAGATTAATGCATACGATATAAATGTTATAGTGCATTCAAGCCAAATAGACATTAAAAAGTTGGATTCTCCAACACCTTCGTAGAGGCATGGTGTGTAGACCATCTAATCAATCAAATTAATTACAATCTGATGAAGGGTAAGCCAAATCTGAAAAACCCGAATCCATTGCCATCTCCATGTGAGTTCTTAATCGCGCTGTGCATGAATTTTACGTGCGCATTTGCATTTCTCCTTCTTGATAGATTCTTTAGTGAATATGCATTACCTTTTGTAAGCATAATGTTAGAGGAAGTTCGATGATCTAAAAAATTACATTCAACCAGCATTAATTTTTTTTTAAATCACTGGTTATATAAAACTATTGAAACAAGGTCAACACAACATTATGTTCACATTCTCCCTAATTAAACAATACTTACCATGAGTCATGTTTGGGTGTCAACCAAGTTACCAAGGGATTTGAAAATGCCCCCTCTTGTGAAGAGTGGTAACAGACTGTAAACTAAACCCTAAACACCCAATAAAGTCAAGGTTATGAGCTAGATTTTCTAAAGTAGCTAGAAGTTGAAGAGGTTTTTTTTTTTTTTTTTTAAACGGTCAAACATGAAGATGTTTATTAATGAAAGAAAGGAAAACAAGTTACAACGAGAAACGTTCCTATATCAAGGAATGCCAAGACACTATGAAAGTGTCAAACCCCAAATCCCTAAATAAATTACAAGTTGTACCCATTTTCCACAGCAATTCTCTAATCTCGATAAAGATAGAGTATTCGGATCTGTTTAGTCCTTCAAAAACCCTTTGATTTCTTTCTTTCCACACACACCACATGAGAACGTGAGGGACCCTACGCCATAACCACTCCCCCCGACTTGAAGGATTAGCTTTAGACCACCAACTTAGCCAATCTAGAATGGAACCTTGAAACATCAAACTCAACCCGAATTCCACCAAGAAACTGCGCCAAATGGATTTGGAGAAACTGCAATGAAGCATCAAATGGTCTAGAGTCTCTTCAGATTCATTGCAAAGCACACAAAGACTCCCAGTGAGGATTCCCATTTTTCTTAACCTATCTTTAGTCAAGATCTTCTCATGCAAAACTGACCAACTGAAGAAATTAATCCGAGGGAGAAGGTTTTGCACCCAAACCAGATTTTTGTGGGAGGAAATGAAGGGGTTAGAGTGGGTGTCATAATGAGATGCGGCCACCATATCCGAAAATTCTTTCACCGAGAAGCCTGCACCTTTACCCTTCCACACCAAACTATCTGGTCCCTCTGAGAGTATTTGACTATCCAACAGGTGTAAAAGATTAGCGAACTCATCTAGTTCCCCCGTGTTGAGTTGTCTGCGAAAGGAGAGATCCCAACAGTTGCTGTTAGACCAAAAACTGCTCACAGTCCCATATTGATTCTTGTTAACGAGAAACAACATTGGAAAAAGATCCTTCAAAGATTGGTTACTACACCAGACATCATGCCAGAAAGAGATGAGATCACCATTTCCACATTTGAGAGAGGTGTGTGGGTAGAAACCACTTGCGCACCGGGAGATAGATTTCCACAATGAGCATCCGTAGGAAGTGTACTTAG
Organism: Berberis thunbergii; assembly: GCA_003290165.1. Taxonomy (NCBI): domain Eukaryota; kingdom Viridiplantae; phylum Streptophyta; class Magnoliopsida; order Ranunculales; family Berberidaceae; genus Berberis; species Berberis thunbergii. Next base: position 171,726 of record QNQO01001695.1, read on the forward strand.
TTCTCTTTTCCCAAACCCATCTATTGTGCCCATATTTGTCCATAATGAGAGATCTCCATAAATTACCATTCTCTTCTGCAAATCGCCAAAGCCACTTAGAAAGTAATGCAATATTGAAAGTGAGCACCTGACGGATGCCTAAACCACCTCGGGATTTAGGGCAACAAATTTTCTCCCAGCCTACTAAATGCAGCTTTCTAGAGTTATGAGAAGAATCCCAAAGAAAATCGCGCATGATCCGTTCCATCTTGGCTGCTATTGAACAGGGAACCTTGATAAGAGAAAGAATGAATACTGGGATAGAAGCTAATGTGGATTGCACAAGAGCTAGTCTGCCTGCTTTAGATAGAAATTTACGTTTCCAAGTCGCTAGTTTCGATTCCATCCTTTCGAGCGTCTCATCCCAAACAGCTTTACTTTTGAAACTAGCCCCCAAAGGCATGCCCAAGTACTTAACTGGAAGGTGACCTGCTGAACAACCCAATAAACCCGCCAACTGGTGCAGATGAGGGACGTCTCCAATAGGCAAAACCCTTGATTTGTGAAAGTTGATTTTCAGCCCTGAAATAACTTCGAACCAAAGCATAATTCGTTTAAGAGCAAGAACCTGAGAAGCGGAAGCATCACAAAAGAGGATAGTATCATCCGCATACTGGAGAATAGAGACAGGCGGACTACCCTTCGCGACAGAGAACCCTCTCACTAGGCCAGCATCAACTGCTTTCAGAATCATTTGAGTTATATCCTATGCTCCATTCAAAGTAAAAAAAAATGTTGTAGAAGAAGCTTTAAAACTACATGGGGACTTGAAAACAAAGGTACAAAGAAAGAATCTCATGAGTATAAAAATAAAAAAAAAATTATTATTTAACTAATTGTTGTACCTTATTTATAGTAAACTAGTTACAAGTTAGAAACAAAACAAAAACAATTAAATGATATTAATAAAATACATATTAATGAGAATAAATATAAGAAATAAAAAAGTGAAAAAAGTTACAATAAGATTATAGAAAAATTGCATCCCTATATTATCGCCAAAGGATGCTCATTGAGATGTCCAAATAATAAATTACTAAACATTAGAAATGGCCCTTAACATATACTATATATAAGCGCCTTTTGGTATCATTCCAAGTATTTAGTGAATTTGATCATTGATTTTCCTCTTAAGATGATTAAGACGCCAATGTTCATACTATTCAAAATATTATTTTTTCGGTCGTCTTTCTTCCCAAGCCCCTTAATCTTATTCTCAAAGACACTGATAATATATAATCCTTAATTAACTACCTAGAAAATTTATAATCAAATGTAATGTTACTAGTGTACTTATCTCTTTCCTGGGAAATACCTAGCTAATGTTATTTTTCCCATAGAATGTTACAAAGACAATTTGTAAACCATTTTTAATAACTGCTAGTTATTTAACTCCCATGGTCTGACAGGTTGTAATGTTGTATACACCAAAACAACACTGCTCTTGTTGAGAGTGAAAGAAAGAATCAAAAGTCAAGTCATGCAAAAGTAAGGCAGAAACTAAAATCCCCAAACAGTTCAATCTCGTTAGAATACACTGTGGAGGCTCTCATTGAACGCGGTTTTAAGGTGTTTTTTCAAGCCAGTGGTGCACCAGCTCATATGCTGAGCTCTTCATCATCATCTGTCTTCTCTGATGTGTGTTTTTGGTCTTGAAGTGCGTGTGTGTTATATATTTGTACAGTATCCCAAACCAACACGAAATCCATCTTTCATTCACACTCTTGTGCAAAATCCTGGATCTTATGTGTGTACCTTTTTTCACCACTTGTTATCAAAGATCCTTTTATCTAAATGACCATTTTGTGCTTACATTTTTCCTTTTTTATATATGATTTTTGTCACCTTTTATTATTGGGTTTTATTTATTTATTTTTTAATGTGAAAGAGTTTCTTGTTGTCTACGTCACAGAGTCACACATGCTCAATCTCTAAAGATGAGACTTTATTCTTCCTTTCTTTTTGTGGATAGTCTCTTTGCTACACATGGGGTGTTGTACTCTTGGACAAATATAAACATAATCATTAGGCTCTTCATCATTTAAATCTAAATATATTTTGAATTTACAAAATAGGGTTGATTGATTTACACTTGATCACATTCATAATGGGATTAATGATTTCCTAGATAATATAGATAACAAAAAATAGGCACATCCCCTTACATGTGTTATATATGAAGGTGCGATTTCGAGAAATCTCAGGAATCCAACGTCAACGATTATAACTTTCATTTTGATTTTGCAGTAAATAAATATTCCCCTTAAATAATTAATAAAGTAATTATGTAATGTATTGGGGGGGGGGGGGGGGGGGGGGGGGGGGTAGGGATATGGTAGTCATTTGGTAATAGTAATGGTATCTTATACAATGGTCTTCTTCAAACACATCTGTCATCCAATGCAACTTCATGTGTTAAAACCTTTCTATTCCTTCACAGACCAAAGAGAAGCTCACTTGAACAACTTAGGAAACCTACCCCACACCACAACACAACACAACACTCTCCCCCTCCCTTATATATAACCCTATTAGACCTCTCCCTTCCTCATTCACTTCTAGCTCTCAAAGAAGAAGAACTTGAAACTCTATCATCTCCAACACCACTACCACCCCATATTCATTGATCATCATCATCATCAACAGGGAGTCCAAAGCAATGGTTAAGTGTGAGAAGAAGATCCAACTATCAGATCCATCCATGCCAAGCACAACAACAAGATCATCAACATCAACATCTTCATCATCAAATATCAGGAAGAAGAAGTACAAGGGTGTAAGAATGAGGAGTTGGGGGTTCATGGGTGTCTGAAATAAGAGCACCCAATCAAAAAACAAGGATATGGTTAGGTTCCTATTCTAATGCAGAGGCAGCTGCTAGAGCCTATGATGCTGCACTACTCTGCCTCAAAGGCCCCTCAGCCAATCTCAACTTCCCAATCTCATCATCATCATCATCATCATCAACACCCCCATTCATTCCTGACAACAACACCATTATGTTCCCCAAGACCATTCAAAGAGTGGCAGCTGCAGCTGCTCATAATTACAATAATACCCCCACCACCCCATCATCCACATCCTCCTCCTCCTCCTCATCCAATCTCAATGACACTGATCATCTTGATGTATATTCACTTCCATCATCATACTGGCCTACTTGTGATGAACCTGGTGAAGAACCTACCCGCCCCACGATCGATCCATGGATCGACTTCGATGGCCTACAATCACCTAAATACGTCGATCAAATGCTCAATGCATGTGTCAACTATGCTCCTTTAACGATCGATGATTACTTCGATGAAAGCTCAGATATTCCCCTATGGAGCTTTTGCTAATATGCCCTAATCTTCCAATTCAATCTACCTTCATCAATTATTTGTTCATGGGGATCCTGTTTCATGTTTGGAGAAATTACTAACAGTGACATCATTCATTCATTATATTAAATATTGAGGGACTTTCCACATGGAGCTGAAGACATTGTTTTGTACATTCATGTGAGTTTCTATGTGTAGGCAAATCTTATTCAAGGTCTTATTTGTAATGTAATAAGAGGGCAAACACAAATTGGATCCCTCAAAAATCATTTTATATAGCATTTTATTGTCTATTTAATCACTGTTATATCAAATTATACCAAAAAAATTGTTGAAGTTAAGATCTTTCTTCCTCTCTGTCCTCTTTGAACTATAAAGTGTGTGATACTGATATCTAGCTAGTCTAAAATTCTTAAGCGCACCTGGGTGCTAACCCCTATGTCCATTTTGCCTCATAGATGCTAACCCTATCTCAAGGCAAAATGGATGGTTGAGGGTTAGCACCAGGCTAAACACCCGACTAATCTCCAGTGCGCTGTAGTATTACTCCTAACTAGTACAAGTTGATATTGGACTTATATGTCCATTTCTTGAGGTTTAAACTTTAAGGTTGGTTGAGATTTGGCAAATCTGAATACTAGCTAATTTGTTTTTTATTTTATTTTTTATAATCTGTTCATAATTCAACAACATATTCATTAATCGGAAATGAATTGAGATCATCAATATGTGTTGGATGCAAACTCCGTACTCCACATAAAGTTCACTTTAACCTGCGCCCAATCATGTATTTCAGGCATAAAATCATTGTCAAACTTTCTTTTCACAAACTAGATGATCTAGACTTTGAGAAGATGAAGAAAAAAAGCATAAAACCATTCTACAGTAACTAATCTAGGTAATTTATATTAATTGCAACATGTCAAGTACTTGGCCTTGTCTATAGATCAACTAGTTGAAAAATATATGAAAGTTTGAAATTGTTATAAACCCCACCATGTATAAATTGTCAACCACCTACAAATTTGTGCAATATAGCCATTAAGATAATGTTCTACCATGTGAAACTTCTATAACTTCTAGGTTTGATTGATAGGACCTCATCTCCTTAGGGTCAGTTTTAGGTTGTATGGAAAATAAACATGTAAATTAAAATCAATTACGTGAAATCCGCTTTTATAGTATGATTAAAAGTAAAAAGAAAAAAAAAACAAATTTGCATTTTAAGAGATAATCGTTACAACACGTTTAGCATAATATCAAAGAAAAAGATTTGACATAATATGGAAAGAAAAAAAGGATATGATTGCTTGCACGGAAAACATATATGAAAATTGAATCCAATTCTATGAATTTGATTTCTCGGATTTTCATTCTCATGAATAGTGAGAAAATAGTATAATGAAGAATCAATTTATTGTCAGTGAACAGAACAGACAACCAAACAACACATATCTACATAATAGAGAAAATGGATTCCATTTTCCATGAAAAATTTAACTCAGTTTACTCGACTTGATTGATTTCCTTGATTTTTCTTATCCATCTAGAACATGGGGTGAAAAGAAAAAAAAAATGAGTTTAATTTCTCTGAAATAGAACCTAGGGTAGGTAGGGTTTGCATTGTTAACTCATTAGGTTGAATGGTATGGGTGTCACGTGGACCAGGTTGCTTTGCACGTGACAATTCTAATTGGTCAACTATTTGGATTGATGGTTTCATTTCCACATGACAGTTAATCTACCAAACCTATTTAGATAAATTCATTTATAATGAGCTAAATAATACATAGTATTTTTTTTTTCTTTCCCTTTAGGGCTTTTCTAAATGTCGAGGAAATGGGAGAGGAGAGAGCGAGATGAGCAACAGTGCACATCTCGAGGGGAATGGGTGCCCTCACACTCTCTCCCTCGCTCGTTTCCTCAACTTTTAGAAAAGTTGTTTCCTTTATAAAAATAAAATAAAAGACTGTTTGCAAATCTTACAAAGAAACTTGACTTGTTCAAAATATTTAAATTATTTACAATACTCTACACATGTATGATTATTGAAATTTTGCGAGAAAATGTTACATTTTGTGAATGATAAAATACATTTTTTTTTACAATACTTCATTTTCTCAAAATATTTAGGTGAATTTTCCATCAAAATGTTGGTTTTTTTAGCGGATGGTATTACAAGTCTAGGGTTTAAATTCTGTCACGATATACATTCTTATAGGCTATTATAAAAATTTCAACATCTTCCACGAGTATGTAAGAATCACATTTTCCTTAGACAATAAAATTGATAAAGAAAGCCTAATTTAAAGTTTTTGAAGCAAACTAAGTAACATACTTGTCGATCACAATTACAAGAGAAGTTGTCAAGTACAATGCCACACGCACCAATAGAGAATTTTCATGGCTTATTTTTTTAGATGTTCTCCAAGAATAAAATGATCTAAAAGATGCAAATTAAGAATTTTTTTTTTTTTTTGGAAATTCCCTTAACCCCTCCCACTTCAGTGCCATCGATTCGAATATTGAATATGTGATTCCATCGCCACATACATACCACTGAGCTGATACTCCATTGGTTTGCAAATTAAGGTGAGTCATCTCAACTAACGGCCTTAAATAATATAGTTGTTGACAAGGGATTGACCAAAAAACAGAGAAACAATGAAAGATTTATCTGGATCTTTGTATGATTTAGGACTATCTATCTCATTATATGCATTGCATTGCATGGCATGGCATGTGTGTGGATATGGCCTCAACCCACAGCTGGTTCTTTAGAAACATTGTATTTGGCCTCTTCAGGACCTTACATGGGCCATTTGGGAACCATTTTGGAGGGTAGGGGGAAACCTCTCACCTGCTCTCATTGTAGGATATGGGTCCCTAAATCTACAACTGTTGTCTCCACATTGGGTCGGTTAGTTTTCTCCATATCACATGGCATTCTTCAATTGGATTTGAAGGGTGGTAGTCCATGGCGGACTGAGTTTCCTTACCTTATCCTCATATGAAATGTTGGATAATCGAGATGCCAATTTTTGCTCAAAATTGGAACCAACTAATCCTAACACCATACCATTTTAGATTAAATTAATTAGTACTTTCATCTCGGTGAGGGGTGATGATGATGTATTGAAAAACAACAATTCTAGGCAGCAATTTTTTGGCTGGGGTTATACTTTTCGACAATTTTACCCTTTCTATAAATGATGTTTGTGATTATATTTTAAAGAAAATAGATAAAATTGTAAAAAAATCCAATCCCTACCAAAAAATTACTGGCTAGCAAAACTGACTGAAAATATACCTAGCCCAAAAAGGAGACGATGGTGCGGCAACATGTATTCCACATGTGTAGACAGTCGTCCAAGGTAAGATTCAACTAAACTGACAAAAGTTGTAACAAGTGATCTCACAAGTTAGAGGTTTGATTCTTGTCAGAATGTGTATCCTTGAGAGCAGAAATTCTAGTTGGCCTGGGAAACCAGCGAGGTTTGACTGCTTGGGGGCGAAATTACGTTTTTGCCCCCCCCCTTTTTAAACACATACTCCAAAAAGTTGTTTTAAAGAGGGGGGCACAAATGTAATTTCGCTCCCCCAGGCAGTCAAACCTCGCTGGTTTCCCAGGCCAGCTAGAATTGCTCCCTTGAGAGGTAAGAAAGTTGTACGAATCTTTTTCAATAGGGCATAACATTTGTTGGATATCAACCTACGTTAGGCTATATTGGGTCGAATTTCAAGTTGGATAATCTACTATAAAATGTAAATGAAAAACCATATCCAAACCATTTTCTGCCCTATTTTTCGCAAATGCATTTAAGTACTTAGCCCATCTCTCCATTGGGAGATGGATAGGAGACCAAAATTGATAAAGTTATCCATCATTATTCATTTTGGCCACCCAGTTGTATAAAGCCTATCCATATTCCCATAAGTAGATAAATCTATGGATAACACGTGCGGCTTCTCAAAAGCCGTCCGACTTTTCACAAGCCGCATAGACTGTAACGGTCACATTTATTTGAATCGGGCTATTTGCCCCATTACCCTACCTTGCTTTCACCACCAGTCTTATAATTTGTTTGTTTTTAATTTTTTACTTCAAAATAAATAAAAAATTAATATTTCAACAGTTCATTGAATACATGCAATAATTTTGTGTGGTTGAGACTCTTTTGACATAATAGTACAAATAATAGAACATCATTATCACTTGATAATAACATAGATAAATTATTATTTCTTCGAACATTTACAATATGCATGCAATATGTTTTGCGTGGTTAAACTTATTTTAACAGTGTTGTACATTAATAATTGACTCCACTCAATCATCCAATGTGCAATTATTGAATGAATTAATTCATTCAATGTTTTCATTTTATAGTTGCAAATGTTTGTTCATTCATCTCCCATTTTATCTTCTACTCACCCTTTTGCTAATTACAAATATCATACATTGGGAATAATTCTCATTTCAACTAATAGAAGATGATGAAGAGTATTGTCTAAGACGTGTTCAACAGAATGAACAAGATCAAGGTTTTTCTCGCAGGGGTTCTTGTAAAGGAAGGCAAGTCATTAAGCGTAACAGAGAAGAATGTTATTTACGACTCTGGAATGATTACTTTGCACCAAACACAACTTAGTTAGATTCTTACATTCATCGTAGCAATCGAATGAATAAATGTTTGTTCGTCCGCATCTTGAACATTTTGGAAGAAAATGATCCCTAGTTTCAACACAAATTGGATCCCTCAAAAATCATTTTATAGCATTTTATTGTCTATTTAATCACTGTTATATCAAATTGTGCAAAAAAAATGTTCAAGTTAAGATCTTTCTTCCTCTCTGTCCTCTGTGTACCATAAGTGTGTGATACTGATATCTAGCTAGTACAAGCTGATATTGGAGTTCTGTGTCCATTTCCTGGGGTTTAAACTTTAAAGTTGCTTGAGATTTGACAAATTTGAATACTAATTTGTTTTTTATTTTATTTTTCATAATTTGTTCATAATTCAACAACTTATTCATTAATTGGAAATGAATTGAGATCATATGTGTAGAATGCAAACTCTGTACTCCACATAAAGTTCACTTTAGCCTGAGCCCAATCATATATTTCAGGCATAAAAGCATTGTCAAACTTTATTTCACAACCCAAATGATCCAGATTCTCCGTTAACTGGGCTTTTCACCCGACTGGGTCACCTTGATAAAACAATGTATTTCCACAACCACACTTCGGATTCTCCTTAACGGATCTTCTCTACCTCCTATTTCTCCATTCCGATGACTCAGGCAAGGTGATATACTCTATCTCTGTACCTGTTCCTCCTTGTGGCAGAAACGTTATCTAGGCTTCTGACTAAAGCTGAGGAGAATGTACTGTCCAAGGCATTAAGATCCGGCGTAACTCCCTTTAGATTAGCCATCTTCTCTATGCGGATGATCTGATTCTTTTTTGCTGCGCTTCATTGGCTGAGGTTCATGCGGTCAAAGACATTCTAGGCCAGTACTGCTCTGCTTCTGGACAAGGTGTTAATTTTGCTAAATCTTCGGTCTTCTTCAGTTCCAATGTTCATCCCAAGCATAGGAAACTCATCACTAGAATCCTGGGCGCTAAACCTTTCAATAGCAATGAAAAGTACTTGGGTTAGCCTTTACTTTTCTCCAATAAAAAAAGCCCTGGACTGTCAGTTCATTCTGGATAAAATCACATTGAGGCTAGCTTCATGGAAGTCCAAGGTTCTATCTCAGATTAGACGTACAGTTATGATTAAAGTCGTCCTTAACTCCATTCCAGTCTATACCATGCAGTCATTCCTCTTACCCACTAGTTACAGATCACATTGACCATTTGGCCCAGGATTTCTAGTGGAATGGCGAGGAGGCTGGACACACTCATCATCTGTGCACTTGGGAAATGATCACCTCCCCTTCACTTTGGCGGCCTCAATATTCCTGCTACCAGGAACAAGAACTTGGTCCTGATGGCCAAGAATGTTTGGAACACCATCCTTTCACCTTCCCGCTTTCAATCCCAATTGCTCCAAACCATCTACTACCGTTCGAAAACCATTCTCCAGACTACTAAGGCCCCGACACTGGCATCTTAGGCTTGGAGGGGAACTCTCAAAGCCATCAATGCGATAAAACCTTTTGTTTAACGGCAAGTGCTTTCTAGCGAAGGGGTGAATCCCTGAAGAGACCCATGGGTCAAACGGGGACTTGCGATGGAAGAATGCTTACTGGAACCTTCTAATGCCTATTTTCGCTTCTCCGACCTCTGGATGGTTACACCTTCCTCGTCCATTACTTGGAATGAACCCCTCATTCACTCCTTGATCCCTTCTCCGGTGGTTCATGATATCCTAGATATCTGTACCCGTACGACATCTAGACTCGATCATCTTATTTGGACTGATAACAAAAAAAGACATTTTCTTGGTAAAAATCGTCACCCGAAGTTTTTCCTCCACATCCATTCCTAGCACTTCATCGCATTGGAACACCAAACTCTTACGCCAAATCTGGCATATAAAAGCCCCCCCCCCCCTCCAATGTCCTTCTTTTCCTTTGGAAGATCAGTCAAAACTTGTTGCCAACAGTGTCAAACTTGGCGAGGGTTCATGTTCCATTAGATAATAATTGTGTCATCTGTCATGACCATGAAGAGGATTCCCTACACCTCTTATTCATCTGCCCTATCACTAGACACCTTTGGTTTCTCTCCACCCTTCCTGTAGATTGGACTTCCCCTACTCTCCAATCGGCTTCAATACCGCACGTCTTCAAATTTATGTGGTCCTCAGCCAAAGCACACCACCTCTCCACTAAAGAAATGCTCTCCCAATTTCTAGCCACTATCTTGGCTATCTGACAACTGATGAACAATATTATTTTCAATGGCACCACATTCAGCACATCTCAGTTCATTTCAATCCTTAAAAAAATTGGGCCCCATGGAAGGCTAGATGGTTCAGTGACCCCAATCTGGCTAAATCTCTTCAATTGACCTTCAATTACCAAATTGTGAGCACTACCCGGACGGTGACTCCCTCGTCTGCTGCCCCTAATCACACATTACTCTCTAGAGTGGCACACCAATTATTACCTGTGACATTCGCTTATCCAATCTGAATATTGGTTTGCCAGGTCACACATCACCAACTGTCCATTTCCAGCTCATCCTGGTTTCTTTGACACAATTGACCCAAATTTTGTGATAGTTAACTTTGATGCTTGCTTTTATGACCATTCTAAGCAGACTCTCTTAGCATTATAGCAATGGATATTCAAGGTCGGGTGCTGGCTACGGTGGCTAGTACGATTCATGAAAGCTTATCGATAACACAATGGCAGAATTCTCTACAGGTGAAGTTGCCCTTATGCTAATCCAGGCTCAAAAATGGAAGTGTGGACTTTTTTTCGGTGACTAAGCCAATCTCCAAAAATCGCTGACTATGGAGGATACTACCTCTCCTTTTGTGTTAGACTGGGTTTGGAACCCTTTTTTCTGTAGCATCAAACGACTGTTGAGTTTGCTCTTAGATTGACATTTTCTATATATTTCTAGGGACCTCAATTATGAGGCCCATAACCTAGCCTCCTTCAAAAGGCCCTTGTACTCTTTTTAATTTCTAATGCATTATTCCCTTAAAAAAAAAAAAAACCCATTAGATTGAATGGTATGGGTGTCACGTGGACCAGGGTGCTTTGCAAGTGATAATTCTAATTGGTCAACTATTTGGATTGCTGGTTTCATTTCCCCGTGACATTTAATTTACCTAACGTACTTACCTAACCTACAGTTTGCAAATATTACAAAGAAACTAACCTACTCAAAATAGTTTGCAAATCTACTCAACATAATTCTTACAAAGAAACTAAACTACTAAAAATAAAAGACAGTTTGTAAATCTTACAGAGAAACTTGACTCGTTCAAAATATCCAAATTATTTACAATACTCTAGCATGTATGATTATTGAAATTTTGCGAGAAAATGTTACATTTTGTGAATGAAAAAATACAATTTTTTTTTTTTACAATACTTCGTTTTCTCAAAACATTCAGGTGAATTGAATTTTCCATCAAAATGCTGGCTTTTCTTAGCGGATGATATTACAAGTCTAGGGTTTAAACTCTGTCACGATATACATTCGTATCAGCTATTATAAAAATTTCAACATCTTCCACGAGTATGTAAGAATCACGTTTCCCTTGGACAATAAAATTGATAAAAAAAGCCTAATTTAAAGTTTTTGAAGCAAACTACATAACATACTTGTCGATCACAATTACAAGAGAAGTTGTCAAGTGCAATGCCACATGCACCAATGATATGCAATTTAAGAATTTTAAAAAAAATTCCCTTAACCCCTCTCACTCCATTTGCCACCGACAAGATTCAAACCCTGAATCTATGATTCCATCCGCCACATACATACCGCTGAGATGATATTCCATTGTTTTGCAAATAAAGGCGAGTCATCTCAACTACGGGCCTTAAATAATATAGTTGTTGACAAGGGATTGACCAAAAACCAAAGAAACATGAAAGTTTTGTTTGGATCTTTGTTTGATTTAGGACTATCTATCTCATCATATGCATTGCATTGCATTGCATGGCATGTGTGTGGATATGGCCTCAACCCACAGTTGGTTCTTTGGCAAACATTGTATTTGGCCTCTTCAGGACCTTACATGGGCCATTTGGGAACCATTTTGGAGGGTAGGGGGAGACCTCTCACCTACTGTCATTGTGGGATATGGGTCCCTAAATCTACCACTGTTGTCTCCACATTGGGTTGGTTAGTTTTCTCCATATCACATGGCATTCTTAAATTGGATTCGAAGGGTGGTAGTCAATGGCAGACTGTGTTTCCTTACCTTATCCTCATATGAAATGTTATATAATTGAGATGCCAATTTTTGCTCAAAATTGGAACCAACTAATCCTAACACCATACCATTTTAGATGAAATTAGTACTTTCATCTCGGTGAGGGGTGATGATGATGTACTGAAAACAACAATTCTAGGCAGCCATTTTTTGGCCAGGGTTGAACTTTTTGACAATTTTACCCCTTCTGTAAATGATGTTTATAATTTTGTAGTTATGTTTTAAAGAGAATGGGTAAAATTGTAAAAAAAGTTCAACCCTAACAAAAAATTGACTGCCTAGCAAAACTGACTGAAACGATACCTAGCTCAAAAAGGAGATGATGGTGCGGCAACATGTATTCCACGTGCCTGGACAATCGTTCAAGTTAAGATTCAACTAATCTGACATAAGTTATAACAAGTGATCTCACAAGTTAGAGGTTTGATTCTCGCCGGAATGTGTACTCTTGAAAGGTAAGAAAAGTTATTGGGTCGAATTTCAGGTTGGATAATCTACTATAAAATGTAAATGAAAAACCATACCCAAACCATTTTATGCTCTATTTTTCACAAATGCATTTAAGTTAGCCCATTACTCCATTTGGAGATGGATAGGAGACCAAAATTGATAAAGTTATCCATCATTATTCATTTTGGTTACCCAGCTGTATGGATAAAGCCTATTCATCTCTTATCCATCCTCCCATAAGTAGATAAATCTATGGATAAAGCGTGCGGCTTGTCAAAAGTCGTCGAACTTTTCACAAGCTGCATAGACTGTAATGGTCACATTTATTTGAATCGGGATATTTGCCCCATTACTCTACCTTGCTTTTACCACCAGTCTTATAATTTTTTTTTTTTTTTTACTTCAAAATAAATTAAAAAATAATATTTCAACAGTTCATCGAATACATGCAATAATTTTGTGTGGTTGAGACCCTTTTGACATAATAGTACAAATAATAGAACATCATTATCACTTGATAATAACAGAGATAAGTTATTATTTCTTCGAACATTTACGATATGCATGCAATATGTTTTGCATGGTTAAGCTTATTTTAACAGCGTAGTACATTAATAAGTGACTCTACTCAATCATCCAATGTGCAATTATTGAATGAATTCATAAAAAGAATTCATTCAATGTTTTCATTTTATAGTTGCAAATGTTTGTTCATTCATCTCTCATTTTGTCTTCTACTCACCCTTTTGCTAATTACAAATATCATATACTGGGAATAATCCTTATTTTCAACTAATAGAAGACGATGAAGAATATTGTCTAAGACATGTTCAACACATTGAGGATAGGGGTGGGCAAACGGGTCGACGATCCGCGGATTCAACTCGAACCGGACCGTTTTCCTCTAAACGGTCCGGATTTAAATTATAAGTTTTTAGAAACGGTCCGGATCCGTTATAAAACGGTCCGGTCCCGGTTCCTAATTTTAAAAACGAAACGGTCCGGATTGGACCCGTCCGAACCGTTTCAAATCCCATTTATTATAAAACCCTAAACATACACCAAAACCTAAACCTAAACCTAAACAAACAGCTAAAGTCTCCTCTCCTCTCTTTGTCTCTGTCTCTGTCTCAAGAAGGGGAAGATCTCCTCTCCTCTCCTCTCCTCTCTCTGTCGAAGGGATGTCGAAAATCACCAGAGAAGAAGAGATCAGCGAGATCTCCCTCTCCTCTCTCTGCTCTCTGTCTCGAGAAGGAGATCTCCCTCTCCTCTCCTCTCTTCTCCTCTCCTCTCCTCTCCTCTCCTCTCCTCTCTCTGTCGAAAAAGAAACAACAAATCCATAGAAAATCCATAGAAAATTCGAGGATAGATATTGAAATCATTGAGGCTGTGTTATTTTCTGGAAAGATGTGTGGTGTGCCCAACAACTTCTCAAGGATTTGTTTAACCCTTTCTACAAGATCTCTCTTTCAAAAGAGGCTAATGTCTTCATCATTTTACTAATAGTTCCCCGATTGCAACCATCAGCTGAGAAGAGCTATTAAAGATGAAGAGTTACCTCGCCTTTTAAAGCTTATGGAATTGTAGCAGCTTGTAAGTAATTCTGGTGAAGAGGATCAATGGGTTTGGGAAGACAAAACAGGTTGTTTCTCTGTTTGTGATTCTCACTTGAAGCTCCAGGCCATTACTTTTTCCTCCAGTCAATGTTTTTCCCTCCCATACCCCTTTGGTCACAAGATTTTTGGAAGAACGAGGTCACAAGAGATGCAGTACATGGACACACACACACACAGCACCGGGAAGTCCATTTAACTAGAAATTGATGCAATTTTTTTTTAGTAGGAACCGTAGGGACCGGACCGTTCCAAACGGTTCGAGTCAGGTTCGGTTCCAATATTCAAAATGAGGGGATCCGGACCGGACCGAATCCATTAATTTTAAACGGTTCGAGTTAGGTTCCTCCAAAATTGGAACCGATCCAGACCGTGCCCACCCCTAATTGAGGACATCATCACACTGTGTATTGCTACAGTTCAATATCAACAAAATGAACAAGATCAAGGTTCTTCTCGCGGGGGTTCTTGTAAAGGAAGGCAAGTCATTAAGCGTAACAGGGAAGAAGGTTATTTTCGACTCTGGAATGATTACTTTGCACAAAACACAACTTAGTCAGATTCTTACATTCGTTGTAGCAATCGAATGAGTAAATGTTTGTTCGTTCGCATCTTGAACATTTTGGAAGAAAATGATCCCTAGTTTCAACATGGTGTCGATGCAATTGGGAGGGAAGGCCACTCGTTTTTACAAAAGATGATGGCTGCAATCTATATGCTTGCGTATGATTGTCCAATTGATCAACTCAATGACTAAATTAGAATAAGAGAAATCATTACATTGGCCACGTTGAATCACTTTTGTAGGTCTGTGATTTTCATCTTTAATGGTTAATACCTATGAAAGCCATCTGAACATGATGTTCAACACTTGCTGCATCAAGCAGAAGCTCGAGGATTTTCAAGCATGTTGGGAAGTTTGTATTGCATGCACTGGCAATGGAAGAACTATTCAGAGGCTTGGCATAGAACTCATACAGGCCATGTGAGTAATAATACCATTATACTTGAAGTCGTTGCAGACGGGTCACTGTGGATTTAGCACAATTTCTTCAAAATGGTTGGGTTCCACAATGATATCGACATGTTAGATCATTAGCCGTAATTAAGAACATAGCCAATGGTACTGCACTGTAGGCTCAATGTGAAGTGAATGGTAATTAATACAACATGGGGTATTATCTCTCAGATGGGATACACCCTAAATTGGTCACCCTTATTCAGACTATAAATCAACCAATCATTAACAAACAATGATTATTCACTCAATATCAATAAGATGATCGAAAAGATGTTGAACGTGCATTTGGAGTCTTATAATCTACTGGCCCACTTTGGAATATAGCTGATATATATGTCATCATGACAACTTGTATTCCATTGCACAATATGATCATTGAAGATGAAGTTGATTTGAATCCTGAAAACTTCCAACTATTAGCCCATCAGCCAGAACTAGTACCAATGACGTGCACACATTTTCTGTGTTACAATCACTGTCAAATTTGCATAGGATGCACTTAAAGAAAACTAATCAGCAGCTGAAACACGATTTGATTGAACATTTATCGCAACTTCCATAAACATTTACTAGTTCAATTTGATTAGGTGTTGTTGTATTTGCTTTTGTTGTGTTGTTAAATTTGTTTTTATTGTATTTTTATATTTTCTTTAAGTGGAATTAATAACAAATTTTGAAATAAAAAAATTAATTAAAAAATAAATTCTATTACATATGTAAATAGAGTATATGTCTTTCTTGATAAATAAACCTAATAGGAACACATGCCTTCCTAAAGATTAGCTGCAGAACCAGATTCGGCCACCGACTCCCCCATCCATAGAGTCATCTGCAAAAGGAGTAGCGCTTGTCTTAGAACAATGTCATTTGAATATCTCACGTTGCATGTCGATCCAACATTGTGTTTGAATTGGATTGAAGCCAATAAGATCCATCATCATTGTTGAGGGTAAAAAGGTTATTGAAACTTCTCCTGTTAAGGTCTTACTGTCGAGCAAGAAGGCGAGCTACTAGAACTGCACAAACTCCAAATAGAACAGGATGCCCGGACGGTCAAGTCAATAATGGGCTAAGGAGGTAAGAGATAGAGATATAGAGAGGTTCAAATAGAGCTCTACGTGCTCGAGGGGTTGTTGTGTGTCTGGCTCTATGGAAATGAGTCTGCTTTTATAACTGTTTGACTGTATCTCTATGTCTGTGATCTCCACAGTGGTGATAGGGCTGAATCTATCCAAATCTGTCAGCTGGAAGGTAGCATAAAGCAGACCCTATCATGTCTAGAGTAATACAGTAATTTTCTAGTTGGGCATGTAAAATATGCATTATCCCCCCCCCCCCCCCCCCCCCCCCCGTGTTCCGATTGCTTGATTGGGATATCAAGGAAGCCTAAGGCCACGGGGCCCTAACCTGGTGCTCGTTTGAGTGCTCCAACACTTATTCTTGCTAGGGAAATAAGCTACATGGAAAAACTTGGAATGGAGGCCAACAAGAACTAAAATCAAATCATTGTACTTTAAAAAAATGAGTTAAAACAAAGGGGATGAAAAAAAAACCAAATTCCATGGATATTCCATCCCTACCGCAAGTGAGGAGTGAAATTAATCATACACACCGATTAACCCATAGCATTAAAGGATCACAATCTAAATCTTGCATAGCTATTACTATTAAGAAATCGTCAACAAATTACAGTTAAGCAAACAATCATTTAACAACAAGAACATTAATAAAAGTGAGCATAGCATAATGATCGAGTCTGAAGCTTAAGAATAGTTGTTTCCTCCGCACCATCACTGATAACAAGACTTCCATTAGCTAGAATAATTAAGGCCAATGCAAATATTATCACAAAAATCAATGCAATCCCAAGAAGCAAGTGATTATTAGCTACATCAAGAACACTCATTAACACAAAAGTGAGTAGAACATCAACACTAGTCATAATCATGTTTTAGTGTTTTTTAGAGTATTTCGATAAGAGTTTTCCGGTTGTCTGAGTTTCAATTTTCAACAAACTCAAACCGAACTCTATTTTTCTACCTCATTATCAACTTTCAACACACCTCTTCCCTTTTGTTTACTTTCATTTTCCATCTTTTATAATACCTTCACCAATTCCACAGAGACACCCTCATTCACCTTATTATTTCTACATCATTCTTTTCTTTCCGTTAAGGTGTGATCTCCCTTATTTCTGGTGGTTGTTTTACTGTTTTTCTTTTGTTTGTTTTTTACAAATCTTCTGCGTAAGGTGCTTCCAGTCCCCATTTTCCTTGCTCTACCCCCTCCAAACCAGTCACCCTCTTCTTCCCTACTCCACTGAGTTCAAACCATCCTCCCCCATTACCATAAACATACAATCAACTCTTGTATCCCACACCAGTAACACCACTCTACACAATACAACCTACACACCACCTCCTTCCCAACACCCACAACAATCCTTTTCCCTATCCTACTTTAGCTATGGTATAAGCGCACATGTTTTTCAGGCACACCATTGTTACTTCTCCTTAATAATGGAATCCTCAGGTTTACGTTCTACCCAATTATACAATCTCCATCACACACACAACTTTCTCACAGGCTTTCATATCATCTTACAACTCTCATACAAATCTCACAATTTCACCCATGAAACTCTTCCCAAAGGTCCATCTCTGATTTGGAATAAGAAGATAATTCTTGCCATGCCCATCGACTTCCTATTCTCTAGCGTTCACCAACCCCATCTCATACTGTCTTCCGACGTCCAACACTCCCATGAGGAAAACAGATCCTTCTTCCATTCCAAAGATCGATGTGCACTACACCACAGGTTATGGATGTTGTGAGACCCTGGAGTGGGCGGATCTGAGGGTGAGGGTTGGAGCCCAACAGGCCCAATAGGCCCGAGGGAGGTTGGATGAGCTACAAAAAGGGACATAGTCCCACATCGCCTGGGTGCGGAAGGGGGATGTGCTATATATGTGCAAGGTTGGATCCTTATAGTAACTAGGCCTTTTAAATCCGTGCGGGATGGTTGGGCTCAGAGCGGACAATATTGTACTGTGCGGATCGGGTCGTTACAGAATTGTATCAGAGCCTGACCCAGTCGAAAGTGTGCCGACGTGGATGTTGGGCTTGTATGGCCAACGAGGACGTTGGGCCCCAAAGGGGGTGGACTGTGAGACCCTGGAGTGGGTGGACTTGAGGGTGGGAGCTCAACAGGCCCGATAGAGGTTGGACGAGCTACAAAGAAGGACATAGTCCCACATCGCCTGGGTGCGGAAGAGAGATGTGCTATATATGTGCGAGGTTGGATCCCCATAGTAACAACGCGTTTTAAAGCCGTGCAGGTCGGTTGGGCTCAGAGTAGACAATATTGTTACCGTACGGATCGGGTCGTTACAGTTACAGATGCAGTCAGACTTCCAGGTTCAATCTCAGTGCTATGATGAATGACAAGTTAACCAGCTACTTTTGGCCCCTTATGATGACCGAATAGGTGGTCAAATCGCCTCATTTCGAGCAATCATATTGGCCCCTTATGCTGGCTGGAGGTCCTCCCTTCGAGCATTCATAATGCGGCAAGGATATGGAACCCTGATGGTGGAAAACCAATGGCTCGCATCATCCTCATTGTCTAGAATAGTGGCCATCTCCGGCCGGATCTACAGGGGCTCGATACCGTCTAACTCGACACCGTCTAGTCCATCACCGGTGAGAGATCTGAATGGTACACGGGCTTTAAATCGTAATGTACGACATTTGCAACATTTAATGCTCTTAAAATCAACTTCAAAAAATCTGTTAAGGAGCGTTATAACAACAATTCTTATCAGCAGCCAGGATACAACCATCATTATGACCGACAAATCAGGCTCTAAGTCAACCTTGAGGCGACTTCCTTATCCAACAATTTTAACAGAATCTTAAAACGACGTTGTAACGGATTCTAAGCTGCCAAATATGACGGAAGCCAAATTCGATTTTGCAACGTGTCAGAAGAAAACATATGAAAAGACGTCTGATATTGTTGGCACCAGGTCAGAAATACTAAAATTTCCAAAGAAACCAATTTTCACGACCTTATGCACAGTTGTCTTAACGAATTCTATGACGGTCTCTGGCGCCATTGTAACGGAGTCTTCAATGGAGTATAAACTGTACGTCAATTCTGCGTTGTTATGATAGGAACAAATGAAAACTCTTCCACTGTTAAGAACAGACTTCAGTCTGTGAAAGTTCTCAGTGTTCTTCTATTAGAAGAACAATTGGCTATTATGACAGCTATACTAGTGGCTCACTTGACAACTTCATTCCCTGTTTTGATGAATGCCTTATTGCCGACAACTTTAACGGCTGTTGATATCACCAATTCGCCAAAAGGGAAGCATGAAAATAAATTAATTAAAGTGAAATCCAGACAAATTCTCATCTCCAGATTTCACTTAGTCACAGTGCTGGTGGCCGCCGCTCAAGGGTCGCCAAACATACCATGATGTTTGCATGGAACACACGTGGGATAAGGTCCACCCGTGCAATCCAAAATCTAACGACCCTCTCCCGACAGTTCAATATAGACATCTATTTTTATCTGAAACCAAAGCTATTGTAGTCAAAATGGATCACCTCTATCAGAGACTAGGATACAAACATGGAGCTACAATTTCGGCTATTGGACAATCAGGCAGAATAGCCCTTTACTGGAAAAAATGTATCTCTCCACAATCCTCTCTTCGTGTAAATATTATTTTAACTGCATTATTGAAAATTACTTTATCTCTACGCCTTGGTCCATTTTATTTGTTTATGGTGAACCAAACCTTGATCTCAGAGTCCCGTTTTGGGGTTCTATGTTGGATGTGTATAAACACCAAACTCTCACTGGAATTGTTATGGGTGATCTAAATGATGTTTTGAACTAGGGGAAAAAAATGGGAGGAAGCTCCTCCATCCTCAGCCTTGTCCCTTCTCCATACCTTTATTATCAATACCCACTTGATTGATCTCCCCTTAAATGACTATCTGTTTACCTGGAACAACTAAAGGAAAGACATGAATGGGATTAAAGCTAAACTTGATTGAATCTTATCCACCACTGATTGATTAAATCTCTTTCCTACGACCAATGCTCGCACTATCCATACAACCGTCTCTGATCATAGAGCATTGTCTCTTCAGCTGGTTTCCAAGCTCATAGTAGTTCCAATCATTTTCAATTTTTTCACATGTGGACTAGATATCCTAACTGCCATCATTTGGTTAGATCTTCCTGGAACCAAAGGCAACACATCTTTTCAGCTCCTAATTTCACTTGTAAACTCAAGAAACTCAGCCATGCCCTATCCCATTGGAACAAAAATGTTTTCCGAAATATTCAACTTTTTATCTTGAAAACCCAACTGGCATTAGATGACCTTCAAAACAAACCTCCCTCTAAAGATAATGCCCTTGCCATTGCTTCCCTAGACGATCACATCTCAAAATTGTTTGTTAGAGAAGAACTGTTTTGGAGGAACCCATCAGGAAAAACCTGGCTTTTCAAATGAGATAGAAATACTAAATTCTTTCATCTAGCATCCATTCTCGCCGTAAGAGAAATCTCATTATTCACCTTAAGGATGTAGATAATTCTTGGCATTCCGACCCGAACTCAGTTGGCAACATCCTCAACAACTACTTCTAGAACATCTTCTCTTCTTCCCATCCTGAACCCAATCTGGATATCATTTCCCTGTTCAACTCGGTAATCTCGGTTGAAGATAATGAAGCCCTTACAACTGTTCCATCTGATTTAGAAATCCAAGCAGTTGTTTTTTACATGGGTAGTCACAAAGCCCCTAGGCCGAATGGTTTTCATGCCTTCTTTTTCCAGTACTACTGGGATATAGTGAAATCTGATGTCCTCGAAGTGGTAACAAATTTCTTCAACACCTGTCAACTGAACCCCAAGCTCAATGAGACTTTTATAGCTCTTATTCTGAAAGTCAACAATCTTGTCACTCCAGATAAACTTAGACCAATAGGGTTGTGCAATGTAATTTACAAAGTCATCTAAATAATCTTGGCTAACCGCCTAAAACCCTTTTCTTGAACATATAATCTCTCCTAACCAAGGGCTTTTTCTATGTGGTCTCTCTATAGCAGATAATTCCAGTCTTGCCCATGATACATTCTTTCACATGAAGCACCACCGTAGGAAAAAAGAAGTCTGGATGGCGATAAAAATCGACATGGCAAAAGCCTCCAATAGAGTGGAATGGTTGTTTCTCTTTCAAATCTTATCACAATTAGGTTTCTCGAAGGACTAGATTCAATTGATCAATCAATGTATCTCCACTCCAACTCTTTAGGTTTTACTTAACGGATCTCACCTCTCTTCAATCAAGCCCTCGAGATGTCTCAAAGAATGAGATCCATTATCGCCATATCTTTTCATTCTTGTCTCGGAAGGCCTTTCCCGGCTTTTGGCCAAGGCTGAGGATCTCATCAAAGATATTAAAATCAAACGTTAATCCCCCTCATTCAGTCACTTGATCTATGCAGACGATCTCATAATTTTTTTGCCAAGCTTCCTTAGTTGATGCCCATGTTGTTAAAGATATTTTCCATAAATATTATATGTCTTCTAGACAAAGAGTTAATTTTGATAAATCTTTTGTGTTCTATGGTTCCAATGCTCATCCTAGACACTCTAAGGCGATTAACATGATATTGGGCTCAAAATTTTACAATCCGAAGGACAAATATCTTGGAACCCCTTTCCTTCTCTCAAAAAAGAAATCCAATGATTTTCAGTTCCTACTTGACAAAGTTAACACAAAACTTTCAAGTTGGAAATCTAAAGTTCTCTCCCAAGTTGGTAGAACTATTATGATCAAGGTCGTCTTGAATTTGACTCCCATTTATACTATGTAAACTTTTCTCTTACTGCTCACTATCACGACAAAGCTTGACAACCTAGCTAGAATTTTTTTATGGAACGTCAAGGCTGATAGCCATGCCAAGCATATGTATACCTGGGATCGCATCTCGAAGCCCTGAGTCCTTGGAGGTCTTAATGTTCCTCCTTACAGGATCAAGAATCTCGCCTTGATGGCAAAATTTTTGTGGCTTACACTGTCAGATCCTAACAATCCTTGTGTGCTTTAACTCAATGTTATTTATTTCAACAATAAGAGCCTCTTCCAACTATCTAAAGCCCCTTCTCTAGCTTCCTTTAGCTGGAGAGGCAATCTCTCTGCCCTGGCAAAAATGAAACGCCATGTCCTGAGGCAAACTAGATCTGGTACCACTGCAAATCTTTGGTACGATTGTTGGGTTAAACCATGATTCCTTTTTGCTGAATGTTTTCCAGATACGGGAATTCCAAATTGGCCCAATTATATTTATGACCTCTGGATTTCTCACCCAGGCCAGTAACCCCTCTGGAATGTCGATGTGCTTATTTTTTTTTCTAGAGCTCGTGGCCTTAGATATCCAAAATATCCTGATCCGATCCTTGAAATGCCCATATCAATTGACCTGGACTTTTGATAAAAATGACACATTTTTAGTTAAAGTGCCAGAAAGCTCTTTTCTGACCTTTTAGAAAGCTCTCCCTCCTTCTTCTTTCCTGGCCCATATCAAGGTATTTTAGTTAGAGCATCCACAATGGTGACGATCGTAGGGTAAATAGAATGGTACGGCAGAACTTATTGTATGATAGACACATTATCATGACGGAAATGAGTACCGAGTAGGGTAAAAAAAAAGTTTAAACCCCAAGGTTGAGGAAATGAATGGGACTCAATGATTGCGATTATAGTGCAGACTTCGTCAGGTTTTTTTTCTTACAATTACAAGTAAGCGTGACCAATGTTCATACCGTTTGTGTTTGCTTCTTACTGACTTGTAATTTAGAAGCAAAACATTTGAATATAATAAGGAAAAATAAAGTGTTTACTAAAAAATTTATGTAGAAGTCAACTTTCTAACTTCTTAATGAAAACTTACACCACTTTAGTCTTATTGGTTTAACGAATCCAATGTTCCCTTTTGATAATGGACTAACATTTGAAGGTCTGTCTCTTATTCGATTATTGGCATGTGGTGTCTCTCCTCCAAACATTTCAACGGTAGACACCACTACACCAAATTGGCATATTTGTATCAGCTTAAAAAACAGTAACACTTTTGAGCTATTACAATCCACCAAACAAAATTTAGTCAACAAAATTAAAAAAAATAGCAAAAAAGTGATACAATAAATTAGATCACCATGAATAGCAACACTTGTAAGCCCATATTATTTGTGGTGATACAATTATTGAATCACTTTGTTTGTGAAAATGTGTAAAATTGTTTTGTTAATTGTTATAGCAAAAAAATGTTATTAATTTTCAGTGTTCTAAAAATCAGCATATGCGCAAGAAGGTGGAAAACCGCCCAGATTAATGGCTGGGCGGAATCTGGGCGGCCTAAGAGGGGTCTAGGCAATCTGGGCGATTTTTATTTATTTATTTATTTATTTTTAATTTAATATTTATTTTTTAATAAGACTGATTGTGTTCTTATTTTATTTTTCTTTCCTCTTTTTTAGAAATAAATATTTAATTATTTTTTATTCAGTATATGTCTAAATGTAGCAAATGATGATTACTTAATGGAATTCTCAAAGGATCTGCCGGTACCAATTTTACTAATGTAGATTTTATCAAACATGACTGGGGTTATTCATGCAATTTGAAAAAAAATAAAAGAGTAGGTTTGGATATTTGTCCACAAATTCAATTTTATATAAAGTACCCATCATGACCAACTTCAGTCATTTGAGTTTTAATAAATTTTGTTCATGATTGTTAATTTATCATGTTTTTAAATTTTGCATATGTATATTGGCATTAAATTTGATGTAGTTGATAAGGTATTATGCTTAACTTTTGTAAATTATTAAAGTTATAATACAAAACCTAAGACCGCCTTGGCGCTAAGCACCTGCTCGCCGCCCGCCCAACGCCTAGCGATTTTTAAAACACTGTTGTTTTTTGGATTGTTACAAAAATGTCAATTTGGTGTATTGCACCAATTTCGTATGAAACAAATTGATGGTAATAAAATTATAAGATCACTCATTAAATAATCATGCCAAGAAAATCGTAAGTGAACATACTTCTTAAATGATGAGATTCATATATTAGAAACTTAAATGTCAAAGAAGTCATATATAATCATCCTAAAATAAGGCTGAAGAATTACAATTGATACTTAGTTGCCATATTGGAGGAAACTGAGATAACTAATTAGATAGTAAAGTTTGCAACGCGGGGTTGGTCTATTAATTTCACTCGTGTAACTAGGATTGTTTCTTCTCTTATTAATACACACTAGGATTGTTTCTTCTCTTATTAATACACCTCCATTTATCGTTTCTTCTCTTATTAATATACCTCCTCCATGACCGTTTTCATGTCTTGGCATTTGAATTTGAACAATTCTCATTGTAATAGGCATATACATAGAACAAAGGCCTTTTCAGAGTTAGCTCCATTGATCGAAATGGCACCAACATACATATAGTTTGAGCCCAAGTGTGAAGATAACACTTTAGAAGTATTTAATACAAAAGGAGAACTCGGAACCATCATTAATTGGCAAGTTATGGATTGCAAACATAGTAACAAGGACCAGTACAACATGCAAACCATTCTCAAAGAAGATAAAGGGATCAATTCGTTATCATCATTGACAAAATTTCCTAATTGTAATTTTTCCTAATTGCAAACCAGAAAATGAAGAAGAAAAAATTCAGTTGCCTTCATCACAGAAGGAAAAATTGTTGTGAAGCTTTGATAGGATAGCTTGTCAGGGTGGTTTAAAAGGAAGGTGGCAATGAAGCTGACATCTTATAAAACTTGTATGAAAATCAATGGTTTACGATTTCAACAATTCATGATAAGACATAACAATGGTCTCAAACATATCCTGAAGGTAGATTAATCACTATATAATGTAGATGATGCCTTGTTAAAACCTTTTAACAGTTAAACTCCTAGAACAAAGCTCATTTATCAGAAGTATAAATAAATAAATAATGTTCCTATTTTCATTCAGCTTTATTAGATAGTTCCAATATTAATAAGTCTAAAAATATATGCTCGAGAAACTTTATTTGTTGTACAAGGTAATGGAAACATGGCTTAGTCGCTGCAGAA
Source organism: Berberis thunbergii (assembly GCA_003290165.1). Lineage (NCBI taxonomy): Eukaryota > Viridiplantae > Streptophyta > Magnoliopsida > Ranunculales > Berberidaceae > Berberis > Berberis thunbergii. The sequence continues at coordinate 197,259 of QNQO01001695.1, forward strand.
ATTTGTAGGATTGCAAGTATGGTGTAAATGAATTTTGATCTTGAGATACAGAGTACAAGACTCTTAATCCTCACAGAGGCAGCTTAAATCAAAATCCTATTCTGATGAAGGAATAAATTCATACAGAACGTCAAAATTTCCCATATATGAATCAACCACAAGTCTGCTACAAGAAAATACAAGTCGTAAACCATTTCTCTTCACTTTAATAACATCAATTGGGAAGATTGTTAGAAGAAAAAATTTTATAGGGTGACAGTCTAGATAAGCTTTTTCTTTTGGAAGAAATGCTTCAGATGCCACAACTGCAAACCTGAAACTACTATGCAAACACCCAATGACATGATACTAAACCATGCTACTCTTGAATTTGTTGTTTCACTGACAGTTCGCATCTCCGCTTCCCTGTGCATTGATGTGTGAGAGAGAATTATACATGAATAATGACAATTTCATCTAAAGCATATGAACATCTTACCTGGTTTTGAGATAGAGTAAATTCTCATGGATAGCCTCTACTGCTCCTTCAAGTTTCCTTAATTCAAGTTCAACGCCCTATAAAACAAAGATACAGATACTGTGACAATAAGAAATGGTACAAGGCTGCTCAGTATAGGAAAGACAAAGATAAGAGTAGTTAGCGCTACCTCGATTTTTTCTTTTCTTGCAACAGATTCCCAATCCTTTGCAGCAATCCCTGTTCTCCACTCTAGACTGACGCTAACACCAGTCACTGCATTTGCTTGGTTATTATGTACATCCACCCAAAAACATGCCAAGTAGTTGCCAGCCTCAGTTGTTGTGAATGCGAAGTGACCGGAGGTTACATTTTCTTTCTGATGGAGGTTGTTCCCATATGGAGAAGTTACCTGCAAAAGAAACAGCAAGCACCGACTATAAGCATCCGACGGGCAAAAATGGTTCATGTCATTTTACCTTTGTGTCCACATACAACCATTGCTAAGAAACTAACAAGCTCAAACAAGTTACAATTTGTAACTAACAACTCTAGATACATAATAAAAAAATAATGAAGAGTCCAACTTCTGTGTAGAAACTAGGAATTTTATCATCTTTCATGCAAAAACATTTATCAAGGGGAAATTGCAAAATATCTTTAAACCCAAGCAAGTCGTGAATACCTAATGTAATGTGGAATTGAAAGTAAAGTGATTTATCTAGGTTGGAGATGTAACCTTGTAATTAGCTTGATCCAAGTGATATCCTCTAATGATATTTGTAATTAATATCTTCAGTTATTTTTTTAAACTAAAGTTATCTTTGAAGGGCAAGGATGCACAGACACGGGCATGCACGTCATGTCGGACACGACACGCCTACTCAACAATTTTCCTAAAACCAGGACTCGGGGACATGGTGACATGTCAATACCCTTATAAGTCATATGAACACAATAATCTTATAAAGAAATAATTTAAGTAAAAAAAAAAAGATGGAGATGAAAATGAAGTACAAATTGTACTGGAAAAGAAAAAAATGAACATAAAAGAAGAAAAAAATATAGAAAATATGTAAAAAAAGTGGAGAAGAAGAAGACACTTTATAGCAAGAAAAAACAAAGTGGAGAAGATAAGAAGCATAGATGTTTCATCACACTCTTTATCTTGCATTGGAAGTGAAAGTTTTCACTTTAGATGGATTAACAACTTTCAAATTAGGTGGTTATACGTGCCCACTTAAAAGTAAAAAATAAAATAAAGTTGGTTATCAAGTTTTGATTGTGTTCTAACCAAGTTTTGGATGTGTCGGGCAACATAGGCTACGCAGGCTGCTCACTTCATCAAATTCTCTTTCAAACACTCATCTCCTCGATTGAAGGTTTCACCAAAGTGATAGCATGTTCATCAACTTCTCTTTCAAACACCCCTTTCCTTGATTGAAGGTTCCATGCAAAATGAGACCCCCATTGCAACCTAAAGTCACTAACCAACTGCGGTAGGTTGCTTCATCAACTTCTCTTTTAAAGGCCCTCTCCTTCGTTGAAGGTTCCACTGAGATCCCCATTGCGCGCTAAATTCACTAATATTCCTTTGCTTGTTACTTGAGATTATAAATTTGTACAAACTATTGCATCAATGTTTGGCTTTGTATATTTGACATTTGAAAATTAAGATATTTGTTGTGTGTTTTCCATGATTTCATCTTTGATACAATGATGAGCAATGTGTATTTGACATTTGAAAAATGAGATATTTGTTTTGTGTGTTTTCCATGATTTCATCTTTGATACAATGATGAGCAAGGAAGCACGAAATCTTCATAAAACTTGTCGCACTCGTGTCCGACATGCATCCAACACTAGTGTAGTCAAGGCAAGCCTTAAGGAGTTTTTATAGAATTCCGCCTCAAGGTGAGGCGATGTTGTGCGGTGAAATGAGGCATCCGCCTTGAACCAAAAATGGTTGCAACAACCCATTTTTAGCCCAGTTGCAACAAAAGAGGTTACGACCAATTTTTAGCCCAGTTGCAGCAAAAGAGGTTGCAACTCACTCTATAATAGAGTTTTATGTTTCTTGGTTTAATGCTTATTGCTATCGTCAGAGACTCAAGAGTCTTCATCTCCTCCTTGCCTTCAAATAAGGTATTCCCAAATAAATAACAAACAAACAAACAAAATAAACATTTTTAAGTTTTGATAAATGTCACATTTTTAAAAAATATTTTTTGGAGAAAACATATCAATGAGTTTTATGCTTTTGGAATACCAATAATGATAATACTTGTGGATTTTTACCAACCATTCCAACAATTTCTTTTAACAAATACACAATATTATCAAGTTTCTATTCTTTCAAGATTATAATGATTTTGTGGATATTTGCAAGTTACTTGATACTTATGTAGTGCATCTTTCCACTATGTTATGCGATTTTATTATATTTTCAAATCGATTCTAGCTAATTGTGTCACTTTATATACATATTTGTTTGTGATACTTATCAAAATGATGATGTATATTACTATGCTGATATGTTTCGACAACCAGTCTAAAAACTCAGGCCCTGACGTCAGGAGAGCGTTGGGTCGTGCTCTCGTACACGTCTTGAGGAGAGAGTGAGTAAAAAAAACCATAAAAAAGACGCGTTGCTCATCATGTTTTTTATTCATAAACCATCCATGATCTAATTCTTCTTTTTGGACGAACTAACAAAACGAAATGAAAACGGGAGAGAGAAATCATTAATGCCCAATTGCCCATGGTGTCATTCAATTCTTCTTCTACTACTCTAATGAACATGGGGAGTAGAATCAGTAGCAATAGCATCTTGAGAAAGAAAAAAAGAAAATGGCCTCTCTGACCCTATAAAATATAAATGGGATCAAAGCATCAACCAACAACTTGCAATGGAAGCTCTTAAGAAGAAAGCAATAGCAATAGCCAGCTAATGATTACCTTTTCTTGTTTGGTCGACTCCTTCGCTGCCTACGATTGTGAACCCACTCCTTGTGCCTACTCTTTCATCATCAAAACCACTCGCAACTCCTCTTCATCCCAATTCCAATTCCCTCCTCTTCATCACCAATTAACCCCCCCAATCCTCAATCGCATCAAAACCACTCGCAACTCCTCCTTAACTTTTTTCAATCACTCACTCTCCTCAACATGTGAGCGAGAGCATGGCCTGACGCTCTTCTGGCTTTCTAGATTGGTTGATGTTTCAATTTATTAAAAAAAAACTTAAAAACAATGTTAGACCGCCTCACGCGTTTTCAGGCTCACCCGCCTCAAAGCCTTAACTACAATGTTCGACACAGACACTCGCCCGACACCCGTCGGACACATGGTCAACGTCAGTAGGTATCAAGATACATGGTCAGTGTAGTCAATAAGTCACACCCACCTTTGACACACTTAAAATTTGGTTAGAACATAATCAAGACTTGACAACTAACAATTTTATTTTTTACTATTAGGTGGGCTCACATAACCACCTAATTTGAAGGTTTTAATCCATCTAATGTTTTTTTCAACTGAGTGTTATCTTCTTTTCCAATTTTTTTACATCTTCTCTATATTGTTTCTTTTTTATGTTCATTTTTTCTTTTCCAGTACAATTTGTGCTTCATTTTCATCTTCATACTTCTTGTTTCGACTTATATAAAAAATAAAAAGGTTTGACGTGTCCCCGAGTCCTAGTTTTTAGAAAACTATCGAGTCATTGAGTCTGTATCCGACACAATGCGCATGCCCGTCCGTGTCTGTGCATCCTTAATGATGAGTCTTAAGAGTTTTTTAACGTTTTTTTTAAAGTTAATATTAAATGTTCATGAAAGACTCCTTAACTTCAGCCAAACCAGAACAAACCTAACGATGAAGTAGCATCAATACGTCCAAGCCATAAAACAAGTAAACGCTAATACCAAAGAGCCCTAATGCTTCTAAGAGCATCCGCTATAAGCTAATTGTAGTCGTCTAATTAAATATGATGGGATCTCAAAACCCTAGGTTTTTACCAAAATAAGTAATAGAGGAGGGATCAAATGTGGGCCATAGGGAACAAATATATGGAAGAGTGACTAAATTTATCACTTGCACAAACCCAAGTAATAGAGTTGGACGCCATTTGAAAAAACATCCAGCTTTGGATGCCATTTGAAAAAGTGTCCCACTTTGAACCAAATTCTAACTTTTTCAAAAGCTCTATGCTCTTTCAAAAGGCATCCCAAAGCTGCGTGTTCTTTCAAAAGGCATCCAAGTTCAAATTTAAAAAATTTCAAAGTTGAGTCGGACCATAGGGACTAAATGTATTAGCTTATAGTGGGCGACCTATTGTGATCCCAGGACTACATGCAATTAAAAATTAATAAATATTTATGACCCCTAGGGTCAGGAATTAGCAGACTGGGTAGGGTGAACTCCTACGTGGATCAAGATCCAATTTTGACACTATTTAGAAAGTCAACATCCAACTCATTTCCTAAAACTAATAACCTGATCTGAACCGATAGATCCTAATATGGCACATCAAATTAAATCGAAATTCAGATTTTTCTTAAAGACAACATTTTGGTAAATAATGAAGTTTAAATGTCTCACAACCTATTAAACTAAATCAATTGATTCATAGTTCATCAATTTGTACAAATATAATGTTGGACATTAGCAGACCCACCGACCAAAAAAATATAACAGCCAAAGTTACATATTATAAAAAGTAGAATAAAAAAAGAGAAATGCCATAGCCATAACAACAGCAAAATAAGCATTGCAAACAAATTTCAAAAACTCTAAATGGAATCAACAATAAAGTGACCAAATTCTTGTGAGCAACCACTAATAATTTAATTGTTTGATTCCCCTATCTAACTCAAGATTTGGTGAGCAAACGTTTTAAAACCCGTAATGAAAGTGGTAAGGAAATTTGTAATAATTTGGGTCCTGGAATTGCAAGGGAATCATGCCATATTGAACCTTATTCTTAGTCATATATAAACCTATACTACAAAATGAACCTTTTTGAAGATCCTCGATAAGCAGAGTTACAATCCAAACTTGGCATATTTATGCCCTAAATTCTTCTATTATTACCTTACTACTAGCCAAATGGTCCAAATTATATTCAGTCCCCCATATATTCACTCCTTGCTGAAATTTCTAGTATGAAAAAGTACCTTTTGGGAAGACCCGTGATACTTGAGATGGTTCCACATGGCCATAACTAGAGGACAATGCAAAACCATGTGGTGCAAAAATTCTTTTTGTTGGTAAAGAACTTATCAAGAAAACAATGCACAAAATAAGTAACCTGAGATTGCCTAACAATTCATCAAACATGCCCCAAACGAGGCTACGCCAAACAAGAACGACACTAGTCATACAAACAAAAGTGGTGGGGAGACTAGTGACTACGCCCCCAAACACTTTGCCCTATGAAGAAAAAGCTAGTTGGAGCCTACGATGAATGTGCTTCAATCAAACCATTCTTATATATGGAAAATCCTGTAAGCACTTTTAGGTGTGGACTCTTCCACAATAATTTCTAAAGAAGGTTTACCACCACATATCATTTGCTCTCTCACTTCCAAAACCACCCATCCTCTTCCTCAAAGAGATACATGTAATTTATAAATGTTTTCTCAAATCAATTACATCCCATAATTGCACTTCCTTGCACTTAAAACACCTCAACAGTTTCTTCATACATAGTCCATATAGCCTTACGCCCTTACCCAATTAGACTTTTATGTGTTGCCTGAATTCACTTGAATATTAAATATGCTCCTCCTTCAAAAACTTGTCATTCATTAAGCCACAAACCAGTTCTCCATATTGAATCTCCAAGACCAAACCTTTTTGGCTTGGTTGTTCATCTCAAAACACACAAACACAAACCCATGCACCAAAATTTTCATTTTCAATCCCATCATATTAAAAAATACACAATTCTCACTCAACCCAAACCCCATAACCCCATACAACAAAATAAACCAAATCCAAAAACAACCCAAACCCACAAATCAACACCTCAAAACAAAATCCCCACCCCAAACCAACAAATCACCAAAAAAACCAAAGGGTGCCACAAAAATCATACCTTGACAGAGATGGTGGGAACTTCATGGGGTCGATCTTCGTTAACAACGAAGTAATCCGCTAAAACAACGACGTTGGTCTGAATTTCCTCCGACACACACTTGGTTCCCGAGCTCGGGAGGTTCAACCAAATAGCCCGATTCACTGGTAGATGACTCATTGAACAGATGAAGATGAGTAGAATCGGTAGCAGAGACGAAAAGCCCCCTATCCGCATGATTGCACCCTTCGCCATCCCAGTGCAAGTTAGATTGAATCAAAATCGAAGTTTTGAAGGGTTTCTTTGCTCTCTCGGTTTTGTGTCTCTGTTTCTTTGGTTCTCTATTTCTTTGGTCTCTGTTTTTGCGAAGACAAGGGAAGACAAAATCAAAAAAGAATCAGATCTGTTCTTCAAGTCTTCTTCTCTCCCTCAGTTTAATTGGTTTTTTCTTTTTCTTTTTCTTTTTCCCTATTGCTAAACTCCACCACTCCCTACCTTTTAGTCCACCGTCACCACCTTCGATCCCACACTACCACCTACGTTTTTGTCAACCAATATAAAACCAAAATTCTCGATTCTCAATTTTTTATCTTCTATCGTCTGTCACTCTAAAACAGTTCCGTCTCATAATAATAGTAATCGTCACTACTCTCTCACCGTCGTGGATGTTGTTGTTGTCTCGCTGTCGTCACTTCTCTCCCACCCTATCGCCACTACTCGCCTGTCCCCTTTTTTTTCATTTCTTTTTCTCTTCCTTTTTTTCTTCTCAACAACAACATGCTGTAATAGGAGCAACAACAATTGTTGTCGACCGCCTCCCAATCACTGCTGCCCCACTAGGGTCGAAAATCGAACTGTCGGTTCAGTTTTTCACCTAAATCGTGTTTTTAAAATTTCAAATCGAAACCGAACTGATCATTAACAAAATCGATCTGAAATCGAACCGATTCTAATTTATACAAACCGTAACCGAACCGACTAAAATTGAACCAAAACCGAAATAAAACTGAATTGACTGGCTATTTTAAACACATTATATTATTTATATATAAACTATATTATATATATTCGGTCGGTTCGGTTTGGTCGGTTAAAATCACATAGAAATTGAAAATCGAGCCGACCACTTTGGTTTTGAATTTTTTAAAATCGAAATCGATCTGAACCGAATTTAAACTGAACCGATTGGTTCGGTTTTGATCGGTTTGGTCAGTTTAATCGGTTTTTTGTTCATCCCTATGCCCCACCTCCCCCATTTTGTTATTTTCTTTTACGATCTCATTTCAGCCTCTACGAGAATGGGTTCCATTTTGACGGAGGTTGAGGTGAGATCGAAACAAATTCTGATCTTGCTCCAACTTTTGCGATAGTGGGTTCATTTTTTGCAAATGTTGGAGCAAGGTCGAAATTTTTTTGGTCTCGAAAAGCGGTTTGCGAGAATGGAGTCCACTCTCATGGAAATGCATGCGAGAGTGAGTTGTAATCTCGCAGATATCGCTAGGAGTCCCAGATTTTGGGGGAAAATGAGAGAGAAAAGAATAGGAGGAATAAGTCAGGAGGAAGAGCTCTGAACTAGGAACTTCGTTGGAGGAGGGGTGTTGGCAGTGAGGTGGAGCATTGCCAGCAAAACGGGGCGTCGATGTTGTTTTTGCTACTGTTGAAGAGAAAGAAAGAATAGAGGATGATAGATGCGCATGGTAGTAGCAGACGATAACAAGGGTAGCAACGAAGAGGTTATCTTCCTGCTGTTTGATCGTAGAACGGAGAGAGGTGAGAATGAGAGGGATATTTAAAAAAAATGGGTTTATAATGGTAGTGTAAAATAGTAGGTTTAAAAATTCAAAAAGTTTATCGGTGGTGGTATCAAATAGGGGAAATTGCGGTGTTAAACAGTCGTTGCCTTTTTGTTTTTGATTTTCTAATTGTTTTGTTGGTTTTGTGGATTTATGTAGAAGAGATATTAACGGATGTTATGACATGGTAACTAGCCAAATGTTAAACTTTGAAATTTTTGTAGTGTTTGATATTATATTTTGGAAGAGCATCTCACCAGACTCTTTTTTGTGATTGCTCGTGTAGAGAATTTACAATAAGAAATGGAAATCAAATTAAAATGGTCTAATTATGTTATATTTCATTATGATCGGGACTGGAATAGTTATACTTTGATGGTATGGTGATACTGTGTATATATCTTACGTTTTTAAGCAACGATATATATGTTGAAGGTAGGGGTGGGCACGGTTCAGGTCGATCTGGGTTGAGGCCTATCCCGGTCCCAGTCCCGGTTCAGTCAATTGAGAACAATTCGGGTCGGGAAAACCAATTTTTATTTATGACTCGGTTGGATCTGAACTGTTTGGAACTGGGACAGTCCGGGTCGGGACCATGACTACCCGGTTTGTTTGTTTGTTTGTTTTTCTTTTTAATCCAAAATGAACAAAATATGAGATGATGTGTAAGAGATGTGAGTGATGTGTAAGAAATGTGATGTGGTGTGGGACGATGTGTAAGAGATGTGTGGGATGTGTAAGAAATGTGTAAGAGATGTGATGTGGTGTGGGACGATGTGTAAGAAATGTGGTGTGTAGTAAGAGATTTGGGCTTGGGCTGTTTACAAGATTTGGTGTGAGATGATGTGCAACATATTTGGGTTTGGGCTTACTATAGTAATCGGGACGGACCGGAATAGTCCGGGACAAAATTAGTGAAAATCGGTCCCAAACCGGTTGGAACCGGTCCGAGACACCGGGATAAAAATTGTATAAATTGGTTGGTCCCGATTTAAATCGGTTCGGGACCATACCAGCCCGGGTCAGGACCGGGATTTTTGCCCACCCCTGGTTGAAGGAGTTCGACCACCACGAAAAATAAAGAAATGTGGTTGTTTTAAATATGATACATTATTATTATGTTATAAAGGAAAAATAATATTTTTTAAAGACTGGACATATATAAATTAGAGTATAAGGGGATGTCAAGATGAAAATTACTTTGTGCTTGGGACAACGATGGGTTGGATAGTCGAAACTCGCTTACCCTAACATTGGAAACTAATACATTTATATAGATAGATTCCAAACGAAGATAAGCCTCGCTGGACGATAGGGTTGGTGGACGATTTGTCCTTTGTAATTGATTGAGATGCGAATACTATTCGCATGTGACTATTGGTAGGTACAGGTGTAGCTACTAAAGTCTTTGATTGAACAGTGACTTCACGTGATGCCTTTGAAAGATGTTGTTGGGCTGTCTGGACCGAAAGTTCTTTGTTTTGTAGTGATGCTGACAGATGATGCCTCTTGAGATAATGGACAGTGGGTCCATTAGTTGGTTGGGGAGAAAAAGTTATAACAGTCATCCTCGTTAAGAGGTACTGTTGAGTTGTCTTCTTCATTTGACTCTTCTGAGCAGATCTTGGAAAGGGTCTCCAAAAGTTGAGTTTTCGTAGGCTTGCCTCTGAGTTCCTTCCTGATGTGTTGTTGAAGAAGCTTTGGAGGTTCAATGGGATTCACCTGAGGAGCAGAAGAATGATTTTTGCCTGAGAAGAAGCGGAGAACTCCTTCTTTTGTAACTTTAGAGTGGTCAAATTGTGCCCACCATTTAACTTTGAAATGGCGACAAAACCACATTGGAGCATTCTTTGACTGGTAGGGTTTGCATAGCGCTGAGCAGGTATAATCCCAGCATAAGATCCAGGACAAACTAAAATGGATGAATAACCAAAATGACAATACCTGTTCTGTTACAGGAATTGGTTGTTGGTACTTTACTTGAAAAATCTTCCATCCTTCTTGAACAGCTGGAGAAAGAATGTCTTGGATTGGACCAAAATGGCTCCACCAGCAGTGTTGGAACCACAGAGGAACAATCTTCTGTTTGAACTTCTAACAGAACAGGAAAAACCAGGAATGGCCACAGTTCTGTGATTGTATGAAGAAAGCTCTTGACCAAGCTAGCTTGTAATCAAGATAATTGTAGGTCTGGGGAACATAGCTCACTGAGAACTTCTTGTGATAGTGAGGAAGCTGATTCCAATAAGCTTCTGAAATAACTTTGAGGATTTGGCATTTGGAGAATGCAATCCTTTCTAAATTGTCTTTGTCATAGTGATGAGTGACTATGACTGAATCTGAGTCTACGAGAATGAACTCATAGAATTCTTGTGATTTGTGAGTATCTGCTTCTTCAAACTGTTGTAGTTGCGGAAACAGATTCTTGGCTATGAGCTGGGGCTCTTTGACAAATGCATACATGGAAGGTTCCATCATGGTGAAATATTCCAAGCATGCTTTTGGAATGTAAGGATTTGGTGCTGAAGTATGCGGCTTTGAAAAACTGGTCATGGAAGAACCAACAACTTCTTCTTCTTGGTTCAACGGGGTGAACTTTGGAGAAAGGGAAAGGGCATAAGAAAGAGGGGCTTGATGCTTAGACGCAGAAGACGCCATAACATATTGGGATTTTGATTTTGGTTTAGAAAAAGGAGGAGGACGAAAGGAAGATGAGTTAGATCTCTGGTTAAGAAATCAGCAAGAGAGTTGTCAGATCTTTTTATAAACTTAATTTCAAAATCAAAGGTTGAAAGAAGACCTTGCCACCTAGCGAAGATTTGTTTTGACGCGAGATTTAAAACATCTTTTGTTAAAATCTCTTTGGCAGATTGGCAATCAAGTTGTAAAAGAAAATTTTGATTTGTTAAATCATCTTGAAATTTCATGATGCATAAAACAATAGCTAAAACTTCTTTCTTCACAGTTGAATAATTGAACTGGACTGGATTCCAAATACTAGAATGGTATCGGACCAATTGGATTGTAGAATCTGGAAGTCGTTGTTTAAGAATACCACCGTATCCTAAATTGGACGCATATATTTCTACAATTTTGAAAGCATCTGGATTAGAAATTCCTAGACAAGGAAGATGCTTGACTTTGGACTTGACATGGCGGACTATTCGGGAATGGGCTTCAGTCCATGGGCCTAAATTTTTCTTAAGTCTGGCAAACAGAGGTTTAAATAAAACACGAAGGCCTTTGTAAAAATCTGCAACATAGTTAAGAGAACCTAAAAACCTTTGTAATTGGTTTTTGTCTTTTAACCCATCTGGAAATTTGTCTGCAAAATCAATTGCCCTAGAGATGGGTGTGATTGTCCCATGAAAAATCTTATGACCGAGAAATCGAACATTTGTTTGAAAAAGATTGATTTTAGTTGGATAAAGAACTAAACCACTTTCATGGATAATTTTTTCAAATTGGTACAAATGTTTCCAGTGGGCTGGAATTGATTATGAGAAGACCAGTATATCATCGATATACACAATTGTAAAATGTGAAAAAGGGGAGAAAATAATATTCTGAAACTCACTGGGAGCATTCTTGAGACCGAAAGGCATAACATTCCATTATAATGGCCAAATGGAACATTAAATGCAGTCTTATATCGATCAAATGGATGAATCTGAATTTGCCAAAATCCAGATTTGAGATCAAACTTAGAGAACACACAAGCTGAATGTAATCTCTTAAGAAGATCCTTCTTGTTTGGAATAGGATATCTGATCCATTGTAAAGCCTGGTTTAGAGGCTTATAATTGATGACTAAGCGAGGACTTCCTCGTTCTAATTCAGCTGCTTTGTTAACATAAAAGACTGCACAACTCCATGGGGATTTGGAATGCCTAATAAGTTGTTTGGAAAGCAGGGCTTTGATTTCTTTCTTGCAATGTTCCATAAGCTCTGAATTCATTTGAATTGGTCGAGCTTTGGTGGGAATCATTGAATCCTTGAAAGAAGGTTCATAGGGAAGTCTAACAACATGATGACGACGATGCCAAAATGCATTTAGAAGTTCAAAACATAAATCCTTTTTCAAATGTTCTTGGAACTGAACAATTTGAGTTTGGAGTTTAGGATCTTGAACTTGTTCATTAATGCGTCTGAATGCAATTTTTGTTTTAAGAGATTGCAAATGTTGTTGTTTTTTGGTAATGAAATTAAGGAAACAAGTATCTCGTTTGATATTGTTGATCTCAATAATTTCAGGTTTGTAAATGAAATGGAACTCTATATCTGTCCCAAGAATTTGAGTTTTGATGCCTAAAGTTGTAACAGAAAATGGATAGATCGCAGCAAAAAATGGTGTACCTAGAATCATCTTCTAGGCCATGTTTTGCACAAGCAAGAAATCATGTTTGATACAAACTTTATCCTATCATATGTGAGCATTGGTTAACTTGTATTGTATAACCAAACTAGAGTTTGTGGCAGTATACAATTTTTGTTTTGTTAGTTCAAAATATTTAGTAGGAATTAATCCTTCTGCAACACAATTAAGGTCAGCGCCAGAGTCAATAAGAGCTTTACAAGGGATTATAATCTCTTTATTGATGACAAGGTTTATATGGCAAAACTATCGCTGATGAGTAACTTGGTTGATTTCATTGAGAAATTTAGGAAGAATAATTTCTACGGAGGGTTCAGAAGAAGATGATATATCAATTAAAGAAGATTGTTGCAATCCATTGATACGAAGATCAAGGAGGGAATGATTTTGTTTTAAAACCATAATCTCTTTTTTGATATGATTAACTTCTTGCTGAAGATCAGAGATATTGACAGGGATAGAAGATGATGAGGATCTTTTAAATCTGTCAATAATTTGTTTGTGATCATAAAACGGGTTTATGACCTCTGGAGTTGGTTTTGTATTTAGATTTGTTTTGATGCGTTGAAGATACTCTGTTTTCAATTTAGGGTCTTCAATACGATCAACAAAGTCTAAAAGAATGTTGGATTCTTTTGTTTTGGAAAACATGTTTATGCTTTGAATGTTGTGGCAATGGCATGCTTCTGCACATCCTTCAATTTTGTTCTGATACAGAATGATCAGAATCTGAAGAATAATTCAAATTGAAAATCTGACAATCTTCATCTGAAACATCAGACTCGGAATTCATAAGGACTTGTAGAAACATATTTTTGACATCTTCAGGAGCCTGAAGCTCTTGAATTTTTTGGGTCGTTCTGCAATTCTTTGCATAATGACCAGGACGACCACATTTAAAGCAGATGGGGTTTGAATGGGTTTGGGCTGGATATTTTTTGAAAGGTTTGGTAGGCTTGGGTTTGTGCGTACCATATTGTCGTTTTGACTTAAATTGTTTTGCAGGATGAGATCTATAAAGAGCCTTGGAGCGAGAAGACTTCTGATGAGGGTATTTAAAATCATCAAAGCCATATTGCTGACAGAAATCACCAAGTTCTCTTGGTCCATTGATATTTTGTTTCTTAAGTTGATGTTTTAACCTAAGATCATTACAAATATGCAAAACACATTTATTAATGAAACTAATAATATCACCAAATGTTAATTTTTCATAAGGGATATCATCAGAATAGGTTGCTTGTAACCGTTCTCTAACAGTTTCAGCAAAGATTGGTGGAAGACCAGAAATGGACTTTCTCTTCCAAAAAGGGTTGTTAGCATATGGTTGATACATAACCTTTTTGAGGAAGATATCTTTGTAAAACCGTAAATGGCTCAAAGTTGGACATTTATGAATCATCAACAAATCTTTGGATTTGTTTTGGAATTCACTAGGGTCACCCATAAAATGTTTCAGGATACAGAAAATTAGAGTATGAACTGAATCAGGGATCTCTAAACCTTCTGGTTCTGTTTTTATAGGGTTGCCTAATAAATCAACTTTAACTGAATTAAAGATTGATTGTTGTTCCTCTAAAGTGAGGTAATTATCCCACTATCCTTTGAGAAGCCCAGAAAAGCCAACAATGATAAGAGAGGCAATAGTCCTATCATTTTTGCCTTCACTACGATGGGCGGATGCCATCATAACCATTTCTTGGGTTAACTCAATGATATTTTCTTCAGCTAAACCATCTATATTCCAGGTATAGAGGTTACTTGTAGAAAATGACCCATAGACTTGAAGAGGTTTCTCTTCATATTGCATGTCAGGGAATAATGGTCTTGGATAAAATTCCTAGTGGTAGTGTTGGAATATTAAACCTACTCCAATTATCCATGGGCCTAAAATTGCCCATGTACTTATCCACGGTAGTACCGTGTGAATTTACGGTGTAGTTGTACGATTGGTACCCACCGATATAGTTATAATCCCACGACTCCGCTCTCGCTTCCGCTTGATATATGATTGGATTCATCTTCTCTACAAGTTCGAGCTTTTAGAGAGTTGGCAATTTATCAGGTAGGAAGTGGATTTTGATTTTTCCCATAAGTTTTAGCATACTTAATAGGATTGATTTCATAATGGATGTAATTCATGCGATCCAATTCAACCATAGGATCAAAATCACTTTCACACGTCTTTGGAAGACAATGTATTTATTTGAGGGTTATTAAGATTGAGTGCAGCTAATTTAAGGTCAATTTTTTTATCAGCTGATTTGGGGTTGTCAAAACGTTTTTTTCTACAGAAGTAGGTACAAAAAACGTTACTGGTTTTGGTGTGTTCAAGGATTGCTTAAGAGACAATTGGGTGCTAGCCAATTGATCTTGATGGACTTGATCTTGGATCAATTTGTTACCAATCTCACGAAGCAATAAATTAGTATAGTTATTTTGTTGAATAACTCTACCAAGTCCTGTAAGTGTATTTGACACTTGAGGGTCTTTGAAGGGCGATGCAAAAACATCACAGCCAAGGGTGGAAAAATGTTATTTCCTCTAAGGGTGGCAAAATCGATTCTTTGATCAAGTTTGTCTCAGTTGTATGCCAAGGTTTTGAATTAGTTTTTATAACATTTAAGCTAGGAAGATAATCAGAAAAATACCACTCGAAAAATGATAAGTTCTGCTTCATTTCTTCACAACAAGCATAAAATTGTTTTCCTAATTCATCCCTTTGTTCTTCAGTGGTTTGAGCATACAATTGGTCTCTTTTTTGCTGATTGTATGGTTGTACAAATTCTTTTTTAATCCATTCTTTGTCAAGAACAAATTCTGTTTGTAAAACATACAATTGGGAGTGAGAGGTAGGACAATCTTCCATCTCAGACTGAGTAGGTGACTCAGGATTGTAAATTGGTTGCAGAATCTGAGGAAACTGAGGGTTGTTTCTCAGACTAGCAAGATCAAGATGAGGAAGGACCTCGGGAGGGGTCTGAGTCCTCGAGATTTGTGTGGGTGCTGTTTTGAAAAAAGATACTGATATTCTTCTCGAGTCAGACAATTTTAAACTTGTCTTTCTAGACTCGGAGAATTGTAATTCAACCGTTCTGTCTTCAAGAGTCAGGATTTGACTCAATTGACTTGGAACTGGTCTGCGGTTCTCAGTTGGGACTTGCCAAGAGACTGGAAGTGTGATTTGATTCCAGTGAATTGTCTTTGGGACAATAACACTTGTTTTTTCTTTGTTTGCTTGAAAAAGGATTGTGTATCCCTTTGCAGACTCCATGAGTGCCTTTGGACTCAGTTGAGTTTTCATGGCTTTGTATGTGATTTTGTAGATCAAAGTCAATGGTTTTGATCCTAGAAGCATATCATATCCAGATGTCTGGATATTGAGAGTCAGTGTCTCAAGGACATGTGGATCTATGAGAGATACTGAGAAATTGGGGTAACAATCAAAATAGATTGAACCCATTGCAAGGGTTGACTATGCAATTCCTAAGAGCGAGTCATCGAACCTATTGTGCTGACAATCGCGAAGAGCGATAAGAGCACAGGTGTCTAACCTTGTTCTTGTAAGGGGTTTTATCCCGATTTGAATCAATCCAATATGGATATATTTGTAGTCACTGCTTTGATGAAATTCCAAAGTTTGATTTGAAAACAATTGTTTTGATTCCATAGATCCATCGAAAGATATGGTTTGTTCAACCATGTCAATCAGATCTTCTGTTTTTTGGAAAAACATGGATTTGGAAACATTGTAAATGTTTTTGTAAGAAATTTCTAGTATTGACCATTTTTGTAAATTCTTTTCTACTTCAAAAATTATACATTCCATATGATTTTCATCAACTAGAATCTGTCTTGACCTAGAGCTAGAAGCTCGGGTGAATTTTGAAAGCAAAGACATACTTCAAATTCTTTGGGGTTTGAGAATTGGGAACACTGTATCCGGACCACCTACAACTGGAACACCTCTATGGGACCACCTAACCCGTAACCACTGCGCTCAACATGGCGACTTACGCTCAACCGGACCCGACACCATTCGAACGTTTATTATTGATACTATCTTTCGAGCAGTGTTTATGACCCTTACAAAGTCATTTATGTGTTCCTACAAAAGGGCAAGTTTGACACGATTCTATTTGGTTTAGTATATAATAATCTAAAATTGTGCCAAAGTCATATAATTATAAATTTTTTGTTAATTACTAATAATTATGAAACAACAAACAAGTTGATTCCCTGTCGATTTCTCAAAACCCAAATTGGGCCATTACTTCACAAAATTCCGCCGGACATCCAAATTGGGCCTTGATTGTTAAGTCAATGATGTTGACTAACGATATACATAGACAAAATTGCCCACGCGTGTCAAATGGTCATTTTTAGAAATTAACTTTTGTGTCTAATATATATATATATATAATGAAATTGTGCTTTGAGTATCACTTTAGTTTAGCTTTGATGGTCATATGGTTTAATTTATTTATGTTTGTAATGTTAGAATTTATCCTTTACGGATTTATATCTGATTATTGTCAGACTTGTATATATAGTTAAGTTATTATTCCTTATTTTTTTGGTTGGTTATGTTGAAGTAAGTATTATTTGGAATGACTTAGTGTTAGTCGTTCATTGGAGGCGATCAACACATCAATTCTGAGCAACGATTTGCGTAACTTAGGGTTTAGTGAGGATCTTATAGGTCACACATCTGACAAACATCCTCTCTACAAATTTTACCTTTTGGCACCTGCTATTTTCTTAAAATAATCATTTGCACCTATAAGCAATTTTTCCTTTATTAAATTTGTGGATATATCTCGTAAGTCAAAATTCTTAATTTAACAGCCAAGGCCAAATTTGGGTGTCTAACATAGTTTTGTGAATTAATGGCACCCAAACTGGAATATGCAAGAATTAATGGAGATCAAAGGTAAACAACCCTCCACAAATATGATAGGTTATGTCATGTGAACTCGATTATTAGCCGTGTGAAAATTCTAGGGGTCTAGGGAGGGAACGAGGGAAAGAGGTGAGGGATGGGTGGAAGCCACCCATTCGCCTCGAATAAGCGACATCATGCATCTTGAGGCCGATGCACTTATCTCGAGGTGGCTGCTCCCTAGAAGGGCTCTTAGCCGTGCCATACTTTTCCAAGCTCTAAGTTGGCACGAAGTGGGCCGAGTCACCAATTGCAACCTCTACTTTGTGTTCATGGGCTTCGACCACTCTGATTGAGCTAAGATTTGTAGGAAATATGTTGATCAACATTACAAATAAGATGTATAAGTTTTAGCTTGACATTGCAAACATTCATTGATTTATGTATGAAAACCACATAATATTGTCAGTTATTTTATCGTCAACGAGGCCGACTATGAAGCAAAGCCAACAAAGCAGAAATAAGATGCCAACTAACCAGGATAAAACTTCCAAACTGATCAAAGGATAACATTCTAGAAAGTTATTCCAACTTCACTGCTAAGTAATCTTTAAATATCACTCAACTTCACTCTATAAGAAGAAGAGAGTAAAATAGAAGTACACCAAATGTTTGCAATGGCTCTCCCTAATGAAATCATCTTTGATGAGATACTTCCATGTCTTCCAGCCAAGTCCCTTGTTCAATTCAAGTGTGTATCGAAGCACTGGTGCAATACAATTGCACATCCTAGCTTCATTTCCACCCACCTTCGTAAGTCTAGACCACCAGGAAATATTATCCTAGCAAAGGATGGCAAAGACTATGCCTTTTCTGATCAAGAAACCAGTGAGTTTTTCGATTTGCAATTAGGAAAACTTGTCCATGATGATAACTCATTGATCCCATTGGTTTCTTTTCATGGCTTGCTTGTCATCCAAAGTAATCCTTTAATTATGAGTTCTGGTCCTTGTTACTATGTTTGCAATCCCATTACTCGCCAATTTGTGAAGCTTCCTAATCCCCTTTCGTGTTAAATCCATGTGGGATAGCCTATGATTCAACTTCGAGAAAATATAAGGTTGTTGCTTGGTCTAGATCGAAAGGTTGTGCTATCTACACACTTGGTGATGGGGAGAAGGGTTCATGGAGGTTAGTGGATCTTCCGAAATGTTCAGGAGATATGTACACTCGTGCCATTTCGAGCAATGGATCTTTGTATTGGGTAAGTGGTAGTACTGATGACTCTGAGAAGGCATGTATACTATGTATGGATATTGCCAGGGAGAAGATAGCTGTAATTGAAATGCCAAGACATGAAAATGATCATGGACTTACATTGATGGAGATGAAAGGATCAATGTACACAGTTTTTCCTGCAAAGAAATTGAAGGAAATGAGCATATGGATTCTGGATGACTGGAAGAAGTATCATTGGACTAAAATGTGTAAATGCATATCATCTAGGTGTGGTTATTATGCGATCAGTAAGATGGTTCCATACGATAGAAGCAAACTAAGAAATGGGTTATTGCCTCTGCGTGAAATCAAACCTGGCTTCCCCTATCGCATTGACCATGTCAATAGTCTTGTCAGCTGGGATGACAATCCTTTTGGCCATCCCAAGTCTGAGAAAATTTTCCACCGAAAAACCATTAGTTTGGACTTCATTTCAAAAAAGCTCAAAGCATGGATTGGTTATAGAAGCTAGGTCTATGGATGGCTTTTTGAAGCTTAGAAGTTTTTGTTAGAGAAAATAAGAGAGGAAGGGACATGAAAAATCTGAATGTCACCGGGTTAGTCTATTTTAATTGTAAAACCAAAAAAATCTGAAATCAGTTAAAAATGAACTAGATTTAGACGATTTGTAAGAAAAAATTTGGCTTTAGAGGCTTTATTTTTCAACACCTTTCTCACTTTACAAAAAAGTATAAAATTTTCACATTTTATAGTAACAAGTTAAAAATTAGAACTCTAAATAGTAAGCATTCAATGGGATAACACAAGCTGATCCCACCTAATAAGAGGAATGAAAATTTTACAAAACAGGGTATTCATCAAAGTGATGAAATTTTTTGAAGTTTACAACAGAGGCAGCCAGAGAAAGGCTAAAAACAACTGACACAATTGAACTATAAATGGATTTACATATTCCCAAGTACAACATATCCTGCCCTCTCCTTGTCGACCATCGCTGAGAGTACCTCTTGCTATAGAGGAATGCTCTGCTATGGTCTTGGATTGGCAACTAATGCTAAGTCTAGTTCAGACATTGTCATGCGCAAGGCTCTTGGTAATTTATAATCTTCACCACTCTTACGGAATCACCTTGTTGAGCAATTTCTGTCACGAAAATGATTCGAAAGACTAAGTGCTTCTTTCTGTTTCTGGTGCTTCGCTTTGGTATAGAAATTTAATTTACAGTGATGATTCAAGCAGTTTACCTGGCAATCAGTGATCCAGAGCCGCTCTAACAATATTTCTTTTGACGTAAAACTCTTGAAGATTCACCAGAAAATCAGCCTGTCAATTCCACAAAACATAAGCAGTAAGCATCTCAGGACAACTTCCGTTTCTTCAGAAAAAATCAGAACACCAAATGGAACAACTCACTAATGTCTCTGTGGATGATGCATGGCAAAAGACTTCTTCATACCATGCATTAGATTGATGTGTGTTGCGTGCAGAATATCCAAGTCAATCGAGGTGCAACCCTCTTGCTTCAAAACAAAATGAATTGGATGTTTTCATTTTGTAAATTATCTCTACAGATCTTTCTTTATCCGTATAACTGTAGGGACCCCATAACACACTGGTGCAGCCCCAATTAATGTGGGGAGCACACAAGCCTCTCGAGCTTGACTTATGAAGGACCCAATCCTTGGTCTATGTAAACATTCTTTGCACCTAGAGCTAATACAATCTTTATTCAATTTTTTTCCTTTTGTTTGTTTCCTATTTTTCTTTCCTTTACAATTGCCTATGTTCATAGATTCAAATTCTTCTGCCAAGTTGCATTGGTTGCAGTCAGTGGAAAAGGTTGATCTTTCTGTCATCCAACCATCGAGCACTGCCTTAGCAAATCTGTCAATATCCTTGTCGGTGATTTCCCACAGATTGGCAATAATGGCTGGAGAACCGGCTAGCAGATAGGAGAGAACAGCACCTTCTGGATTGTAACAGCCACTAAGAGAAAGAGATCCACTGCTGCATCCCATCAGAAGCGTAGCTGCACAATTCTCTAGTTTTTGTATCTCGTCTCTAGGTATATATCTTGTACCTGGACCAACAAAACCACACAAGTTATAATAATAATATATAGGAAGTGCAGTATGAGCTGCATGCAGAACAGAATGGCCAATCCACATACACAATCGGTTTCAAGTCAGAACATACCGCACCCATGCCCAAAGTATAAAAATAGGTCATGGCTTTTTAAGGCTAACAATAACTCTTCAGCTTTTGGTGGTGCTCCAGCTTTCCCCTGTTCACATCAGCCAATTCAAGAATGTTATTTATTTTTAAATGTCTTTTAAGTTTTAATAATTTAGAAAACAAGAGCAGTTGTTTACAATAGTTCAAAGCTAGATAGATAGTCATTATGGAGTTACAATGTCTGTGTTGTGGGACACTGTTGGATAAGCACTGATACAATGCGGGTACGTTAACATTGTGAGCATATATAACACATCCAATAGGCAATCTAAATTTCCATCAATCGAAACAGGTATTTGTTATATTATATAAACAAAAGATAAAAGTTAAAGAGATGGATTTTTTTAGAACATGTCCCTGTAGAATTTGATACAAGCATTACGTTGAATAAGAGAAAGTAGGCACAACGAAGTACCAAGAGAGAGTAAAGCTGGTGAGAATAACCAAAGTACAGAATGGAAAGTAAACTGAATATGCAAAATATAATTCTTTATTTTACGTATTACCTCCAATTTCTGATCTCTAAACCACTTTTCAAATTCAAGCTGTGTGTAGCTGAGGTCACCACTGGGATTCAACAAATAGAATGCATCCAATGGATCTATTGATGGAAAAGTGGCATCAATTTTCCCAACTTGATGTTTGTGATGTGCATTTAGTAATGCAGAGATGCTGCCAACCGAAGGCATGCGATATACTTCCTGCTTTCTCAGTATTGGCAGATTCTCCCATGGGAGCATCTGCTTTCAGAAAATAACCAAACCAGTTAGATCAAAATTAACAGGTAATATCATTGAAGAACAAAAGAAACAAAGTGAGCACGGAATGAACCTCCTGCATTCCTCACTACAGGCATGTTTTCACGTCGAGTTCGATCTGACAAATGTGACCAACTATATTTCTGGTTACCTTAGTTGTTTTTTTGTGAAGGAATGTGAATAAGAGACAAAATTGGATCATGCACTTTCCTTAAATAATGCTTTGATTCACATGATGCCTTTGATTTCTTGTAGGGTAAGGCTCTCTAGGTCTCTATGTCCACCTAGCCCCATTAGTTTTTGTTATTTGAATGGTGACTTATATTAAACATACCCACACACACACACACACACAATAATCAGTCAGAACTGAAAACACGGTAAAGGCATGAATGATAACTGAACCACACTGGTCTGCAGATGTCAAAGATAACCAAATCTTACCTGTATATCAGAATCTAGCACCAGAACTATCGGTTCTCTAATGACGTTTTCAACTTCAAATTGACTGATTGCTTCTATTATCAATTGCCGGGGCATCCTAGACAGAATTTCAGCTTCATCACAAGCAGTGGATAAGAACTTACACTTATTCTCTGAGAAACATCCGCATTTAGTTATGCAACCCTTTCGTAGGAGCAACTGAGAAATACATGTTTCAGTTTGAGACACAGAAGTAGCACCGCCAAGAATCACGCTTAAGAGAATATGGTTTGCATGACAATCATAAATAAACTTCAAAGCACTCATGAACTTCGGAACTATGGAATCCAAAATTGTGGTGTCTAAGGGTGCACCAAGAAGCAAGCATTTCCAGGGACCCAACCATGACTCTTCAATGGCACTGCACCCAATAAACAAATCACATTTAATGGAAAATGATCTTCCTGTCTAAAAACAATTTTACAACCTGGTAGGGCAAGTTTCAAAACAAATAACACAGGGTTTGAACCCTACTGGCGCATTTTGTGTGGGAGGGGTTAAGGGATTAAAAGCAAACCACAAAAAAAAAGGGTCTGTGACATTTTCATCTACCAACATTACTAATTAAGCGAATTAGCACCAGAAAGTAAAACCCTACTTACCGGGCATAAGGCATGTATAAACACAGCCAAATAATGAACTTTATTGTAGCACATGCTTCATGTAAAACTCATAAGTAATTTTTTTTTTCTTCTTTAATCAAGTATTCTGTTGCACCAACTAATATGCATATACACATGCATACAAAAACAGGAAAACAAAGGGAAGACCTACCTCAAGAATTTACTAAGACGATAGTCGAGCTTCTTTCTCCAAGCCCACCATGATGATCTGATCTCTTTCGTGTCAACTGGAGGTAATAATGATGATACATAATTCTCCTCCAATATCTGCTTAAACTGTGGGGCTATGTCATCCACAGTAGTAGCGCCCCATGGACAACACCACTTTTTCATTGAACCATTGCCCTCATAGACGGACAGTAAATTACCCTTTCCATCATCATCATCATCATCATCAATATCCAGACGTTCAGGATTGAAATCAGAAGGCAAAAGCATGATAATAGGCTCATTATTTGAATTTAACCGTGACAATAGTACACATGCTGTAGATGAGGAAGGTCTAGGCAGCAGATCTTTCAATAGACTAATATAATCAGGGCCAAGCAAACTTATACAGACAACTGTAATGCTTGGAAGGGATTGGAAGAAATTAGTCACAAAATTTTCGAGATTGTCAACCTTTTCTGGTGCAAGTCTGCAATAATAATAGGAAACAAAAAAAAGAAAAAGAAAAAACCTAGAATTTTAGTAGAGACGAACATTTCTTTAAAAGTTATATTTCATCATGGCTATAACAAACCTGAGTAAGTTGCAGACTTCTGTTGCCTGGTAACCCGATCCAGTAATTTGAGATCTCTGCAAAGTGTGATAGAAACATTGAGTAATGCACCAAACACATGCTTTTCAATTGACAACAATATCATAAGTCATAAAATGATATGGCATGAATGAAATAAATGAAACCAAAAAACATGCCCATTCCATTCAACTGCAGAACAGATAATAAAATGTTATGCAAAGGAAACAATAGAAACTAACTGCAGAGGATAATAGATGATAGTGATTTGTTTTGATTCGTCAATGTCTACTAGAGTAACATAATCACACAACTTCATTTTGAAATTCTTTTCACTCATTCATTCAAATTATAGTGAAAAAGCATACTGAATACAACTAACAGGTGTTTTTTTGCTTTGCAAATTTCATCAAAAGCTCAAAAGGAGATGCGTTAGGCTGCATAGTTTACGAGTCTTTTCGTTCTTTCAATGTTACTCTTTCTGGTTGGATTGCTTAGGGAAAAGGGGTAGAAAAGAGAAGAGGAAATTATAGCTACTTCTCCACCTTTCTCACCTTTTCCACTCTTTCTTTAATCCTTACTTCCTTTGTGCTGCAACAACTTTTTTTATTTTATTCGACATCATATAGAATGATTAGGCCATGTGGTTCCATGGTGAGAAATGAGAATTTAGCATTTGTTGTACTAAAGCTCCGCTTGGTACACAGTAAAAGAATGCATATAAAAAAGTACACGGTGATTCCATAAACTTGGATGATTGGTTGACTTTACGAAAAACAGTTATTGGAATTTGAATTCAGAACATCCAGATCTCCTAGTTATAAAATTCTGCAAAACTTTACAGGACAAAATCTCACATAATACTTTACAAAACTCTCATCATCCCCTTTTACTCGAATTCTACTCCCAACTCCTCCATAAAACCTCCAACTACCGTCGTTACCACCACCACGACTATCATACCATAACCATCCCAACAGCCACTACCACAATCAACTCCATAACCACCACCACCGCTACGATACATAATCACCATAATCAACACCACCTTCATTACTACCACCATAACCATCGCCGCCGCACACCACCACCACGACCACCATAACATAACCATCACTGCTATTGCCACTACCACTATCACCGCCACCTCCACGATCATCACTACCATAGCATACTCAACACAACCACCACCAACTTCACTAGTACCATTATCACCATCGTTGCTGCCACCACCACAACTACCATAACATAACCACCACCACCACTATAGCATAATCACCATAATCACCACCTTCACTGCTACCACCGCCACAACCACCATATGCACCGCAACCATCAGCATTTCAACAACCACTGCCATTGCCATCACCACCACCATCATCACCACAACCATGCCACCACGACCATGCCACTATTAAACTACTACCATCATCACAACCACCCACAATCACTTGTCTTTCGCATCAATTTTTTTTAATTACCACAAAGCACCAGTTAAGTAATGCATTGCATTACCAATGCCATACAAACTAATGCATTTGCATCTATTTGCAAAATGCATCATTTTAGAGTGTACCAAGCGAAGGCCTAAGAGACAAAGAACTGTAGTAACGATGAACGTTGAATTAAGGAAATACTGAAATCCAAAGTCGGTTGAATCAATACTCAATCTTGTTGTTTGTCTAATACAAAAGGGTGTGTCCAATAGTCCTGTCACTCGTTTGGCCCTTGTGTCTAAGAAAAAAGGCCACCTCATATTAATTATTACATGTATGGTACAAAGAAGGAAGATACAGTAGATGCCAAACTCAACGTTTTAACATGCAGAATTGTAACAAATTTTCAATTAACAAATAAATACATGAAAAATGGTATACTAACAGATTTTCCAACAAGCAAAACGATATAAATAAAAGTACTGAATCAGTTACTGAGCAACACATTTGTTAAGTGGTGGATTTTCAAATCATCTTGGTAGCAAACAAAATGCACATTCAAATCATCTCGACAAGATGCAAGTTAAAGCCCTTCATCTAATTATACACATTGAATATATGTTGTCATAACTCATAATTTAAATGATAGCAGACAATGATCATCAAGATTAAAGGCACACTTGGCATAGTGCACTGCATATAAAAAAGAGAGATCAAACTTGCATCGTGGTTTGAAAAGACATTGTGAGGCTACAATTAGCCTCAGTTCGAGGCTTATGGTTAACAAACTAAGGCTTACGCCACATAGGTGTTTCAACAATTGATAAATCAGTATCAATAGATCCAATGATTGTTATTAAATCATACACTGATTAAGTGAGGTTTACACCTTAGTTTAATGAGGCTCACGCTCGTGAAAGGGCCACGCCTCAATTCCCGATAAGATTTTTAAATCTTGACTTGCATCAAGAATTTATTCTAGACAACACCTAAGAGACGAGCAAATAAACAAAACACAGGCAATACCACCAAATCTATAGATTTGCATACCTTATTTTGTCCATTTGAATTTGAGAGGACCCGTTGATTAAGATCAGTACCCCTACCAAGTGAAGCTTGGTGGAAAAAAGCAGCCCAATAACTACAGATAGACTTTTCTCTGAATAAGGACCCAACGAGAAGGGTTCACCCAAAAGTGGGAAAGCAGAAATATTATAGCAAGCAACCTTGATACCCTGTACCATCCAACAAATATTATTACACTAAACCTCAAGCATAAGAATACATTTCTATTAGATCAAATGTAATGAGAACACCTCATCTTTAAAAAAAAAACAATAAAACCAAAATCCCATATTATTTTGGACACTCCAATAGACACCATATGCTATATATTATCACTTTTCATTATCTATAAAGGTTCTATTCATTATTCATGCTATGTGGATATTATGGCAAGATAGAATATGTAAGTAGCAACGTTGATCTACAAGGAAACAATCAGAATAAAGTTAATTGGATTAAAAAGGGAGGTAATGTATGAGCGTCTTTTGTGTCTAATGCCTTGTACTTGTGTCAGCGTCAAACCTATGCTATCAAATCGAGGCTTAATCCATGCACTAGGTACTAGAAGGAAAAGAGCTGATCGGATTTGAAAGCACCAGGCAACCAGCTGATTTCGTAGAGATTAAGCGCCGTTTTTTTCTAGGCGCCATAATACCAGTCGTTCCTTCTATACAATTTTTTTTAATATTATAAATTTTCAAATTAAAATATCATAAATGGCTAGTAAAGGGGATCAAGTACTAGGTCAAGCTGAGGAGTTAGATCCAGGCTTGGGAACTTTTGATGACGAAGATGGACTTGTGAGGCTGATGAGCATGTGACAATGGAGTGGGGAACTTAATTTTTTTTTGCAGTATGTTGTTATAGTCTCCTTTATCAAAATATCTTGTTATACTGAGTTTAACAATTAAATGTACTATTAAGAGGAGGGGGGGATTTCGAATTGGCTGATTAATTTTGATTAATCCTCGACAGACTAGTCGCTAGTCAAGTCCAAGCTAATTGGTTGTTTTAAGATATTGACAAAAGTAACAATGTCATGATGTCATCGTTATATAGCTATTAACAGTTCAAAAGAAACACATATTTCTAATAAAATTCAGAAAGATATAAGTGCTCCAGTTTACATTTTGAATATATAACAATGTCATTGTTATATAGCTATTAACAATGTCTCTAATAGGACTTCGTATAGATCCAGTTTACATTTAGAATGCCCCTTCAAAGAAAGATAATAAGTGATAACCAATTTGAAAATCAGAAGGCGTGTTTATAACAACAAAATTTGATCTAACTTCAATTAGGGGATATGAAGGACCTAAATGAGTATGAGACCTTTTGAAGATAGTAAGGGGATCTCTCTGCAGAGTATAAATGCTTGTAACAGCCAAGACAGAATGGAGGATATGTCAATCTGAGCTAAATCACAGCAAGCAGACCTGGTAAACAAAACAAACAAGATAAGATATTCAAATGAAATTAGTCATAAAATCGATATATATATTCATTAAAGGTTTAAACTTTGATCACGATCTCTGTGTTGATCAAGACAATCTTCCATGATAGAGATCATCTTGAATCTGCATGTCCAATGGTGTTTGCAATTATGATAAATTGGGGCTCTACTATATCCTATTGTGCAATTCTCTCTGGATAAGGTTCATGGAAATACAGAATATATATTCTCAGGTGATATCCATGGTAAGGAGATCGCCATATCCAACTTCAACCCTCAAGTCATCTCCATGAGAACCCAAAGACAAAAAAAAGAGATTAAATAACACGGTTAATGAACACAACACAAGCAAAAGAAACTCCAATCTATGCATGTACAAACCTGGAATGATCACATATGTTCTTCAGAGAAAACCAAGACAAGTTGTACAGTATTTCTGCACGCTCAGTGGAAAAAGCGTCACCATGTCTTTCCTTTCCAATAATTTCAAGCAAGATGCTATGTGGAGTAGCAGATTGTGTGTTAAGCAAAAGCTTTCTATTAACTAGCACAGAAATGCTTTGCCAAAATATTTCATGGGTTTTATGAATTTCTACATGATCGCCCATGCATTTTCCTGTCAAAAGAGAAAACCAGGATGACATCAGTGCCATTTTACCCAACAAACAGTATGTTCCATCCCCAACTTATAAATAATAGATCACGAAAAGAAAATATCTGCCATAGTGCCATATAAGAGCAAAAAGTTCACAGATGTTCAATGCAATATACCACAAGTTAACTACCCAGCACTAGCTCTCTTTCTTTCACTCGATATCAACATGTATAATGTATTCTAACATTACCTATTTCAGTCAGCAACCTTAGTGAAAACCTCTGCGTTTAAATTCCCATTTCATATGAATAAAATCTTGCATGGATCCCATTTCCATTACTTCTATAAGAAAACATCCCCAACAGTTGGTTCCTAAGCAAGGACATACTTCTTCAATTCCAGATTCCATTGTAGAGCTGCTATTTAATTCCAAGGCTGGTCTGCTCGGAACATGGGTATCAAGACATGCAGGAATATAATTCTCACTAACTTTTTCAGTACATCAGATTCCATTTCATCAATTTGTTCACTTCTAGCATGAGAGGATCGAGCTCTAGATCGGGTCATCCTAATGTTAGCTTCAGGTTTCAAACCTTGCATCTTCACTATAGGTTTCGCTGCTTTCTTAGGTTTTCTGACCTTTACAGATTCCATCTTTACATGTGATCTTGCATCTCCAACCTTCTGGGAAGAACACACCTTTTTGTCCCCCTGATTTGTTTCCTCTTTCCTCAAACTTTCTGAGTGTGACTCCCCATTCAGGATGATTCAATTTTTCCAGTGCTGATCTATACAGATTTAAGCATCAGAAGAACAATTAACTGATGGAGACCTTGTAATGCCATTGGAACGGCTACTAGTTAAATCACCAATTCTTTGATCAATAGAAACTCCCAAGGTTAATGCACATTGCTTGCATGATATAGCTGTGTTGCCATCCAAAATAATGTGTTTGGCGCTGTCTAGTTGGCTTTCCGCCAAATCCCAAAATGTTTCTGCAATATATTTCCCCTGCAGAGACATTAGTTTATACAAAGGAAACAAGAAAAGAAAAGCATTATCGTATCAAGTAACAAAAAAGAAATATGACAAATACCAATACCTAAGGCAAAAGCAAAGGCAACCCTAAAAATTGGTAACCCTTCTAACATGATATTCTTCCCCTCGCACTAAATATGCTTCAGCTAAAGATGCATTTCCGAGCTTTTCATAGATGGTTCCAACCTGTGCATCATGCAAGTAATTAAAAAAAGAAAGAAAAAATTGATACTACAGGAGTGTTTGTTTTGAATTACGCGTCTAACCTC